>JAIUZE010001376.1:0-189358 GCA_022085475.1 Heliosperma pusillum | reverse complement strand
AAGACTCGATCATACAAAGACGTCAGAGTACCCCAAATTCGGCTAAACCACACTAAAGAGGCGGAAATAGATCTATAGTCAAAAGTCAAGCTAGTACGCTACATGCAATAACACCACCCTCGCAAGTATAACCACATTTGACACGTCGGGTCGACCAACCATTGCGTTCGCTCCTAACAACGTCGGTCAATCCCCCCTAAACATGCATACAAGCATCAAGGATACACCCCATCGCTCCGACATTCCAGTCTAACGAGTATAAGGTGTAGCCGGGAAATGAGAGTTCATAGCACAAAATCATTAGTGCTCAATTCATAACATATGTAAAACCGACTCAAACGAGGGATATATCGAAAACCGTCACAAAACATGTGATAAAAGCGAATAGAATATCATATATCCATAACATCAATCAAGACATGATACCCAAGCATTAGACCAAGTTTCAGAAGCATAATAAATAAGAAACATAGATAACTCTCCAAAACAACAAGTTTGGAAACTAACTTAAACAAGGGTTCACTTCAAACTGTCATAACTAGAGTTCTAGATATGGAAATTCAGAAATTCCAAGTCTAGGTGATAGCTTATCGTCTTACGGTTCCAACAAATGGTCACAAGCCCAAAACAAGCAAGTAACGAGGGAGATATGATCATTCTACGAAAAAGGGTCAATGCAGTGAAACTGCACGAGTCCACCCGAGAACAACAACACCATTTCTATCATTTCCAATTCTCATATTTAACTTCTATCAACTATCAACAATAAATAATCATCATCAATAATCATCAACTAACAACAATCATCATCAATAACTCAATTCCTAAGCTTACTAATCATATTATAAATACGAATTCTAACATAGAAATCATATAAAACACGTAAATGATATCGAGTAACCCTTCACCGTTACCTTTTCGCGTCTTTAATCGATTTCTAAACCTTCCTAGTCTCCACCTACATACAATTAGATACTAAAAGATGAATATCATTCACCTTGAGAAAGACGGATAATTTAAAAAGCGAGAAAGACGGTAATTTTATTACCAATACGGATAGAGGAAGCTAAGAGGGGAAGTATAAGACGAACTTACGCGAATTCCGACAAGAAACGAATGCGGTATGATGATTATAAGATCGGATCAAAGAGGGTTTTGGGTTTTGGTGGTTTGATGAGGAAGAAGGAGATGTTGAGTTGTGAGGGAAAAATAGGTTATGAGGGAGGATAAGTAAGGGTGAGTCGGAAAGTCAACGAAAGTCAAAGGCGGCTTAAAAGTCAAGAAAAGTCAAAGACGACTCAAAAGTCAAGAAAAGTCAAAGACTACTCAAAAGTCAAGAAAAGTCAAAGACGACTCAAAAGTCAAGAAAAGTCAAAGACGACTCAAAAGTCAAGAAAAGTCAAAGACGACTCAAAAGTCAAGAAAAGTCAAAGACGACTCAATAGTCAAGAAAAGTCAAAGACGACTCAAAAGTCAAGAAAAGTCAAAGACGATTCAAAAGTCAAGAAAAGTCAAAGACGCCTTAAAACGGGTTTCACATGGAATCTTGCGGAAATTCCAAATACGAACTCGGAAATTCTAAATTCGACTCGAAACATAAAAAGCTAATTTAAAACTTAAATTCGCTGAAAAGATTTCGTAAAATATTTCTACTAGAAAAATAGGGTACATTTCCGGGTGTTACAAAAACCCTAGCTTAATATTTAAGAACGATTTTTATCTTTAATATCTCAAAATATTATTTGCTTTATCTTTAAGAAATATATTTATCTTTAATATCTCAAAATATTGTTGTAAAGATATGTTAGAATCCTAGGTTAAGGTAAACAAGGAAAACAACCTATGATGGCCGAAATCCCCCTCTCCACGAAACTTTAGGAGCACGCAACCGTAGGAGGCACAATCCTTGGATCTCACGAATCTCTAGGTGGCAGAAACCCTAGATGGGCTTATTAGGTTAACAACAAATTGAGATAGAATATATTACAAACCCTAGGTAGCATGACAACCCATAAGTTGTATTACCAATAGAATCTCATAAATACATCTTCTATTAAAACTTTTTATAAATATAAAAAATACTCTTTCTCTTTTTGAAAACATTTAAATATTTATTTCCAAAATCATGTATCAACTTTTATCATCCAAAGTTATAGGTTAAAGGTATAACTTTAAACTTTAGTATGTAAAGTTATAAGTGAGTCATAACTTTACAAAATTAAAATCATTCAAATGGAATAGTTACCGAATGACGACCTATACTATCAAATCTTTACAAAGATCTTCAGTATACGGATCATCTCTTCATCTTGATCACAAAGACCCTCCATATTGAGTCTTGTGTTTTTTGAAGTAGATCTTGCTTGAACTGTTTCTTTAAAGTTATAACCAAGGTAGGTATAAGTTTGCATATGAACTTCCAAAGTTATAACCAAGGTAGCTATAACTTTGCATATGAACTTCCAAAGTTATACCTAAAGTTCTTATAACTTTGTCTCACAGATCTTGGTTAAAGTTATGCCTGAAGTTTTTATAACTTTAATTTTCTTTCTTGTAATTGTTGTTAGCTATGATAACACTAAAGCACACAATTACATGCATATGATATATCAACTAAAGTACATTATCAAGTAAACACATGTTATTATCAAAACTCTAAAATAGGTCCAACACATTGCATGTAGTGTACTTGCTTGTTTATTCTTGACCTCCTCTTCCGTGCCCACAAGCTGGATTTGGATGCTTGATCTTTTTCCGCCTCTTCCGTTAGTTGCTCTTGCTGGAATTGGGGTACTCGAGAAACGCCTTATCTCGAGTCTTGGATGTGCAACGCTTTACCACTTGTCGAATCGGAAAACGCCTTGTCCCGAGAGTCTGGGCAGGTTTTGACTGGGACAGTACTATTATCGTACTCCTACCGAGAGAAATAGAGTCATATGTATGCGAAATGCCTTATCGCATAACGTTTAAGGAAACGCCTTATTCCGTGGACTTGTTTGTCCTGGTCATGAGTATGCAAAATGCCTTATCGCGTATGGTTCAGGGAAACGCCTTATCCCGTGAACTTTTATCGACCTGTCTTGCTAAGTATAGATGCTAGTGCGTGTCATTTACCGTGAGAGTATGTGTGTATCACATGATGGTTTATTGGATGTCTATTGGATGGTTGGATGCCTTGTATTGTCTAGTGTGTCATGTCTCCAGCTTTTTCGATTATATGGTTGCTAACGGTGAGGTGCAAGACGTTAAGAACGATATAGTTGCCAAGGTGAGTCTTCCCTAGTCTCGATAATATGATGAATATGTTGTATTGATTTTCGCATGTTTATGACCCTAATAAGAGATGTTATCATTAAAATTGGTATGAAACTTATATATGTATGATAATGTATGTTTATAAGCCTTAGTCATGTTTGTTTTCATGTGATATGGCTGAGAGAACCCCGAGTTACTCCCCAGTGATTGTGGCATTCATGTTTCATGAATGAACAAGTTACAGGTTGGTGTTGCATGGGGGGTTTGACGAGTGACCTAGCGAGCGATGTACTTAATGCGATTGACCCTTAGCGTTAGTGTTTATATTAGTTGATTATCTTATTTGCATTTTTATCGAGGGATCGAAATCCCTTGTATTTATTTAAGTTACAATTTGTATGAACGATTTATAAAATTAAGTTTTGGTTTTTATAATAAAGTGACATTCACGGTTTTGGCTATCAAAGTTTTTAAAATCTCATATTCTCCGCTGCAAATCTATGTGTTTACTTTATTGCGCAATCGTGGAATGTCACAGTCTTACTATTTCCTTACTCGGCTATCTTTATATCTCTAGTATTTGCTTCAATTGCTTGCTTTTGACGTCTTATCTTTATCTTTCCTCTATTTCAATCTCGTATATTATTGCATTCCATTCTTGAGATTTCTTAGTGTTTTATATCCCGTAGTCGGATTCTCTCATCTCTAGTGAGGTAGTTGTCTAAATAACTAGTGTAAAGAGTTAGTACTTTGTGTTCCGAGGATGCTTAAGCTAGGGTACCTACCCGTTTAATCGAGCTAGTTTGGTGTTGAAAACATCTTTTAGTTTTTGCGATTCCCCGATCATTTATTTTGGGAATTTTTTGTCTTTAAATGTTGGACTCTAAAAAGAACTCTACTTTGTGGTAATTATTGGTGACCAAAGTTTGAGGAATATTCTCATAAGTTAAGACCGATGAATTTTGATCTTTATATAAGTTAGATGATTTGAGTGGTTATCTCCTTCCCATGTGCTTGACCATTTGTGGTTTGTAATTAGTAATTATTCTTTCTTTACTTATTGTGGTTTGAGATTGAGAAATGTTCATTGTAAACTTCAGTTAACGAGCATTCAGTTGATCAATAATGGAAAATTTGCATAGTAATCTCATTCATCTTGTGGATGGTAGTAATTATAAGTTTCTATTTATGATTATTTATGCTTGTGGCTTCGAGTGTAGTAATGATTGGGCTAAGGATGTTAGAGTATGTTAAAGAGTCTTTCATGTGAATATATATTGCGGATTTTAGCTTCCTCGCCGATTCACCATAGTTGGCGCGAGTTAGTTACTAGATATTTGGGTTAGTAGCTTTAGCATTGTGATTGTAAAGAATTTTGAGGGATTTAAGGATTGGAAGCGGTTAAAGTGTAAATGAGATGAGTTACATTCTCTTGAGGACTAGTGTATTAACGGAGTATGAGTACTTATTATTGTGACAAGCTTTCTCGTTGGGCCTTTCTCGTTGGCCGTACTGCCGGGATTTGTATGCTTATTCTCTGTCCGCCACTACCGTTGGCCGTACTGTTGGATTTGGGGAAGTCGACTTCCCTTATGTCGACTGAATTTTGGATGAGTGCACATCTAGCCACATGTCGGATCGGGTACACGTCTTGTCCCGAGAGGCTGGCCAGATTTAGACTAGGACCGTATTATTATCGTTGTCTTTCCGGGAGGATTTTAGTCTATAGTCGTCTTTGTCATGAGTATACAAAATGTTTATAGTATACGGTTCAGGGATTCGTTTATCCTATTGTCTTACATTGACCTCTCTTGCAAATTAATGATGCTAGTGCATTTCATTTACTATGAGAGTATGTTTGATTCACATGATCGTTGTTGGATGCGCATTGGATTATTGGATGCCTATTATTACCTAGTGTGTCTTGTCTCCAACCTCTTCGATTATATGGTTACTAGCGGTGAGATGCAAGCCGTTAGTAGCGATATAGTTGCCAAGGCGAGTCTTCCCTAGTCATTGTTAACGTGATGATCATATCGTTGTTACTCCTCAGATGCTTATATTGTAACACCCGCAAATGTACCCTATTTGTAATTTAAAAATATTATACAGATACTTTTCAGCAAAATTTAGTTTTAGTTTAGAATTAAATTTCCCGTGTCTAAATTAGTATTTCCGAGTTCGTATTTGAACTTTACGCGAGATTTTGAGTAAGTTACGTCTTAAGGCGTACTGGGCTTTTTCCCTTATGATGTCCACTTACTCCTTCATATACTCCCTCATAACCCTAACTCCCTCATAACCCTAACTCCCTCACATTCAATCTTCTTCCTCACCAAGTAAACCCCAAATCCCTAACCTCCATATTTGATCGATCTTAGAATCGTCACTACTCATTAATTTCTCGCTCAAATTCGCCTAAGTTCGTCTTATTCTTTCCCTCTCATCATCCTCTATCCGTATTGGTAATATATTACCGTCTTTCTCGCTTTTCAATTTATCTGTCTTTCTCAAGGTGAATTATATTCATCTTTTATTATCTAATTTTAAGTGGTGACCTCCAAGACCCCGACAAAGACTACTTCTTGATAGAAGAGGACATCGACGCGGATTAAAACGTGAAAAGGTAACGGTGATGGGTTACTCGATATCATTTACGTGTTTCAATGTGTTTTCTATGTTAGAAATCGTATTTAGAATAAGGTTAGTAATCATAGGAATTGTGTTGTTGATGATGGTTGTTGTTAGTTGATAATTGATATGAGAATTGATGGTTTGTGATGATAAATGATGATTGTTGTATGTTGATTACCATCCGGAGAATGAAGGATCGCGTGCCTGAGACCAGGACGCTGGCAGCGTCTCTGGACGCTGGCAGCGTTCCTGGACGCTGGCAGCGTTCCCTGGCGCTGGCACCGTTTCATGCTGCCAATTTTTCTCATGGTTGAGCGCCTTGACTTTCGTTGACCCTTTGAATTCTAGTCCCGCTTTGACTTTCCTTGTCCCTTTGGACTTGGTCTTCCTGCATTGATGATTTGTTTGTAGCCCACTCCAATTGACGGGTTTGGGTCTCGGGTCTCGGGTTTGACTTTGACTTTTGTTGACTCTCGGGTTTGACTTTGACTTTTGTTGACTTCCGAGTTTGACTCTAAAAGTTGACTTTAAATATTAATGTTTCGAATATATGATAATCCCTTCGCTTCTATCGAATGTTTTGTGACGGTTTTTGGTATGTCCACTTTGAGTCGGTTTTTACAAATGTTACGGTTTGAGCACTAATTTTCTATGTGCTTTGTACTCTCATTCCCTTGGCTACCTCCACGTTCGTAAGGCTGGAATGTTGGAACGGGGAGTGTAACCTTACTGCTTGATTGCATGTGTTAGTGGGCATATGACGACGTTGTTGGGAGGCGAACGCTTTGCGTTGATCGACCCGGCCGTCAAATGTTGTATACTTGCGAGGTGGTGTCATTGCATGTAGCATACCGCTTGTTGTGAGGCTTGTGCTCTTTTCCGCCTCTGTCGTGAAGGTTTACGGAATTTGGGGTACTCGGCGTATTGTATGACCGAGTCTTGGATGCGAAATGTTATCGCTTGTCGATTCGGAAAATGTTATTCCGAGAGTCTGGCCAGATTTAGAGTAGGACCGTATTATGATCGTCGTCCTACCGGGAGGAAATTAGTCTACATATACGAAATGAATTGAAACGTGTATGCGTTCAGGGCAATGATTTGTCCCGTGGATGCCTTTTAATCATACTTGCTGGGACACGGTGCTAGTGCGTGGCATTTACCGTGAGAGATGTCGTCAACGTATTGTACGTTTGGTTGGATGATTATATGATTAAGTTATTCATGATCTTTGCATGATTTGGCATGGTTTGGTTGTCGAGTCTCAATCTTATCAAACTTATGCCGCTAACGGTGAGATGCAAGCCCTAGTGAGTGTATATGGTTGCCTAAGAGTGTCATCCCCGAGTCTTTCTATCATATGATGGTTACGGATTTGTATTTCATGTATTCTTATCTTTACATATGGAATTGCCTACTTATAAATTAATTAAACATGTTAACCCTTCCCCTAGAGTAAAGATTACTTATGCATGATTAACAATGAAAGGGAAACAAAGATTATAAAACTAAGAATAGTAAACATGATAAAGGAAATAGTAAAAGAAAATGAAACTATAATGTAAAAACAAGAATAAGGATTGCCGGAAAGGATGAGGAAATATTGAAATGGAATAGGAACTTGAATAGGAAAATGCAAACCCGGAAACTAGAATTCCAGTTACAAGTAGAACAATTACAATTGAAGGAAACTTAGAACTAAACTAGACTAGAGAAAACTAGATCTAAAACTAAAACTACAAAATGGAGAAAGAAAGAAAAAACTAAACTAAAGACGCTAAAAATGTAAAATGGAGGCTAGGGTTTTCTAATTCTAATCTAGGGTTGTGTGTAGAGTTGTGGCTGGACATCCTTTATATAGGCGTAAGTTTCGTGGGCAAGGGGCTAAACATTCAACATATAGGACAAAAATTAGGAAGACGAAGCAACTATGCGTAGAACCTAATAAACCCGATCGGGTTTTTGGAACCCCGATCGGGGTTTTGGTCTGTTCAGAACTTTGACTTTCGTTTGATCTTCCCTTGGTACGTGACTTGATCTACCTTGACTCCATTGATTTTAGATTCGAACGGGGCCGTAACTAACACCTCTTGGGCCTCATTTACTCCCCTATTTGAGCTTGATCATGTCCCCAAGGGTTAAGGGCCGGAGCATGAGGTTTGAAACGACTTTCGTCGACGAATAGCAAAACCGTCGCAACTTGTGCATATGAGCTCGGAATGACTTGAAACTTGTTCCCTTTGACTCAAAACCTCTAGTTTTTTATAGCATGCCATCTTAACCTCACATAATCGTCCTTCTTAGCTTCTCCTTGCTCATATTTCCTTCAAATGACGGGATTTGAAGTAGAAACGACTAAATTTCTACAAATGACATTAAAGCACGAGAAATACTGCAAAGGAGATATTAGCTCATAAAACAACTTCTTAAAGTGGATAAACCATATCAAATCGAGCTAAAATGAGGGGATAAAATCATACAAATTAACACTTATCATTATCCTTCTCGTATTTCACATGTATATCTATATATGCATGCTTCTACTTTTGTATTTCCGTTTATGTACGTTTAATGTGATATGGCTGGGAGAACCCGGAGTTACTCCCCACTAATTGTGGCATTCATGTTTTTCATGGATGAACAGGTTGCTTGATTGGATGGCTTTTTGCTTGTGGTATTTTAGGTTCGGGTGTGAGCTAGCGGGCGTTGGCCTGGATGAGTCACCTCTAGACGTTGTTTAGCTAGTTGCTAATAACTTTGATGTTGGATAGTATTTTGAGAGACTACGTCTCTTGTAGTATTTTATATTTTGGTTTGAAATTATTGACACCTCTCGTACCTTTTTATTATGCATGTAAAAAGTTTTAAAAACACCGTATTTTCCGCTATATAAATCACATGTTTGTTATGTTTTATTTCCGCATTCGCGAGGGTTGTCACAGTTAGTATCAGAGCTTTAACGCTCCCGACGCACACACGTGAACCCTAAACTTAAACTACTTGACCTTGAAATAATAAATGAGAGATGAAAGAGACTAAGGACTTTACTTGGTAGTCTCTTTGTTTATGCTAAGTGTTAGGATTAACTTGTTATATTTTTGTTTCTTATGAAGATGGTTAGACCTCGAGTAGAAGAGAACGTCATTCTTGAGGCTCTTACTCAATTTCTGAGAAATCAACAAGATGCGGCTAATGCTCTTACCGACCAAGTCCCTCCTCATAGAGAAGACAATCGCCAAGGAGGCTATGCTTGGATGGCTAGCCAAATTGCTAGGAGCAATATTACGCCTTATGGTGGAGAGCCGGACCCTACCGAGCTCTCGGAATGGTTTCGAGAGATGGAGAAGCAATTTGACTTATACCAAGTCCGTGAAGAGAACAAGGTAAGGATTGCTAAGTACTTTCTGGTAAGGAAAGCAGACTACTGGTGGTCGATTGCTAATCCCACCGCTATTCTTGAAATCAATTTCGAGTGGGAATGTTTCAAGTCTCTCGTTGAGGACCGATTTTACCCCATGGAGCTCAAGCAGCAAAGACTCAGAGAATTCATCGATTTCAAGCAGGGTGATTTGATGACCCAAGGCTTCACCACTCAATTCAAAAAGCTTGCTCACTTTGCGCTAGGACTCATCAAGGATGACGAGGATCGAGCTTTTTACTATCGTAATAAGCTTAGTGCTTTGTTCCAAAGCAAAGTAAGGAGGAGCTCTGCATCTTTCGGAGAATTGTATGATGATGCCCTTCGGGCCGAGGACTCCATGAAGGCCATTAGAGATGGAGCGAAGATGAAGAATCCATCTCCTTTTCCCTCTTTCAATCTAAGGTCAAACTTCCATGACAAAAGACCTTTCACTCCCTCTTCTTCTAATGCCTATGCTAGCCAGAGACGTTTCGATGCTCCCCCTCAAGCTCAAGTTCAAAGTCGATTTTGTGACGGTTGTAGGAAACCCTTTCACCCCGGAGTAGGATGCTATTATAGGCCCCTCTTTCTGCTTTTTCTGCAAGAAGCCTGGACACCGCGTTTGTGAGTGCCCCGATCGTCAGACTCCTGCACCCGGTGCCAAAACTAAAGGATCCAGCTATGTACTCAGTCGAACCGAAGCCGATGCCTCTCGGAGATCGTGACTGGTAGGTTCACTTCCTTAGATCAACCTAGTCATCCGTTTCCGCCTTCGTCTTTTAATTCCATCTCATCGTAGTCTTTTGATGATGCCTCCTAGCATTCCTTGTATCATGTCCGTTTTCCCTACTCTCTTGTGAGGTAGTTTTCTTATTAGCTAACGTAAGGGTTAGTAGGTGTGTTTTGAAGAAGTTTCAAATATGGTACCTGAAAGTCCTAGACCTCTAATTAGACTCCTCTAATTAGTTCATTAAATTACATTAACTTAATGATTTAGGATCTAGTTATCATGCATGCAAATATAAAAGCATAAAAGAAAAGATAAGACGAAAACATCCTTACATTGGGAATTTTCGGTTCAATATGGGCACAATAAGAACTCCTTCTTATTGTTCTTGAGCATGAAATTGATAGATGATCCTCCATAAAACAACCTCCAAAGTAGAAGGTCTCCTTCTAGTTGCACCAAGATTAAACCCAAATAATCTTACCTTATTATTAACTAGATAATAAGTAAGACAAAATACTACTAATATTATTGTATTACTACACTAGTAATATGTAGAGAATATTAGTGTATAAGAGAGTTTAGAGAGAAGTTGAGTTTAGAAAGAGAAGTGGAAAAATAAGCAAAATGAAGTAGTATGAAAATGAACAACAATTGTTCAATTTAAAGGCCTTTTGGCCGGTCATGACTCACACAATTGAGTCATTATTGTGCTTATTTTATTCTCATGCAAATAGGTAGAGTGTGGTAGTAATGGTAATGATATTGGTGTCATAACATAAGGTGGAGTGTAGGATTAGATGAGAACAATCATTATTGATCTCCACTAACCAAAGATCCGGCCCCTACTTGTGTTATTTGTCCATTTTGATTTTTGTTATTTGTCCCA
The DNA here is from genome assembly GCA_022085475.1 of Heliosperma pusillum. NCBI lineage: Eukaryota > Viridiplantae > Streptophyta > Magnoliopsida > Caryophyllales > Caryophyllaceae > Heliosperma > Heliosperma pusillum. The sequence continues at coordinate 178,456 of JAIUZE010001376.1, read as the reverse complement.
CAAATACTTATAATCATATGTATAATTATCTTGTATAATTAAGTGTTAATTTGATCATATAACAATTATATGACTTAAATTAATAATCAATATACACTCAACTTTTAAGTGATATTTAACCATTATATCAATATATAATGGGTCCCACAATGTCCAGTTAATTTATTTTACAACACTTTGTAAATATAATTAACTAATTACCTCTACCTCAAAATATATGCATAACCTCAACTAATTTAATGAATTAACGATTAATCACTAAATTAAATCTTATTTAATCGTATTAAAATAAGACGTAAAATTTATTCAGTCAGTTATCGTATAATTGACTAATAAACTAAAGTGGAATGAGTTCCCAACTCAATTTCCAATAAATAACTCTCGTAACTAAACGTACATATCAAATATATGTAATGCACTAATTAAACTGTATCGTATACAAATAATTAGTATTCTATTTGGGTCTCATCCTATAGGTGTGACCTAAAGGGATCAGTTGATTACCGCCGTCATACGACAATAACGTCAAACTCTAGTCAGCCAAGCGTTACCGATTTACGTTAATCAACTGACGTGGAGTATCAAAATATACTAATCATGCCACGTATATTCCAAATGAGATTTATTATATAAATGCACTATTGTGGAGGACACTTACTCCAACAATCTCCCACTTGTCCGATACAAGTTGTGCATGTAGCGACACTATTGTGGAGGACTCCTACTCTAACAATATCTCCCACTTGTCTTGACAAGTTGTGTGCTACCTATTCTCTTCTCACTTTTGTGTCTTATCCTCCCACTCATTGCATGGTGTCTACAGGTCGCACTTGCAATTGAAATTATAAATAGAGTAACTGTCTGACCGGAAAATCTACCAGAGATCTCTTCCGAGCGTGGCCACGAATTTCCAGTTACTACTCCTCAAGTGGCCCAAAGATGTTAATACCCAACGTGGGTGGACAATTCATGTTGACCCATCTTACACTGTATGATGCAGATCACCATGACCCAGAAGATGTCCATCGGCCTCCTTTCACGGCACGACCTAGGACAAAAACCAAAGTCAATCGGAAACTACACCGACTCAGGTAAATGGTCGCCAGTCTAAAGAATCGACTCATAGGAATAAAATAGAAATCCCCGCCACGACCAGGCTTCAACAATTTTGATAAGGGACTCTATTATGGTCACTGCCCGACAGAGTGTCTCCACAGTCTATCTATGTAAACGACCAATCATCTCCATGACCCCATGGTGCTGAACCAACCATCGATCGACTTACAATCTAGTCACTTCGAGACGTCACCTCAAATGAGTGACTAGGGACAAAACACTAAGTTCATCCTGTTCACTTGAATTGGGTTCAACTTTTCTTTCAACCAATTCGGATAAACAAAGTATTAAAATTTAGTCAAACTAAATAAGGAGTTTTTAATGAAACTCTAACAATGAATGCGATTATCTAATATTTGGAAAAATTGATACGTTATCAATAATTTCATATCTCATAATCTCTAGCAATTCAGGTACATATTTCAATCCCATTGAAATGACATGACTATCATGTTCAGCCTGCAAAAGCATAGCTAATGGATTAGCAATACTTGCATCTCTCCCATCGTTCTGATCGCTATTTCTTTTTGTCTACGTAATCTCATATTACATAAAACTTTCTGAGTAGGTGTCTAGTTTTGAATCTAGACGTAGGACTCTTGGCCTAAAGGTAGCTCCCACTGTTTTACCAGTATCATGGGATAGGATATACATTTATAGGAACTACTTCTAGTCCCTCCAATACCGTCGAATCCAAGCTACTGTCATAAGCATCATCATATGATGCAATGTACTCTATTTCCGTTGTGAAATCCGCAATGATAAACTGCCTGGAACACTTCCAGCGAATACATGACATTTATATTTGAAAATGTCACTCCTACTTGGAACCTTTCCAATAGTCTTTTCTGCTTGGAACTCTTCCAACAGATAAATCTTCTATAAAACACAGCCAGTTCGTGATTTCAAATCACTTTGATCAGTTTGGAAACTGAAGTCCGTGTAACCCCTTACACACAACTCACTGTAAACTCCAAACACATGGAACATATCTTTAGTCCTTCGCAAGTACTTAAGGATGTTCTTTATGGCTATCAAGTGACTCTCACTTGGATTTGATTGCAAACGACTTGTCATGCTCAAAGCATGCTAAATGTCGCATTGAGTATACATCACAGCGTATATAATTGATCCCGCAGCGGAAGCAAAAGGAATCAATTATCATGTGTTCAACTTCCTTGAACTAGTCAAAGATCTTATCAATATAAGAATCTTGACTTAATGCTAATATCCTTTTAGATTTATCTTCATAAATCCAGATATTTAAAAGATGTATTCTACTTCTCCAAAATATTCCATCATCTAAAATGATCAATATGTCTCCACATATAAGAGTGATGCACACCACATTACTCCCACTAAACATCATGTATAAACATAATTCCTCGAGATATCGAAAAATATTTTACAACATGATTGACACGCTAATTCCAACTCTTTAGTGCTTACTTAAGACATACTCTTAAGCTTGCACATTAACTTAGGATAATTAGGATCTACGAACCCACATGTGAATATAAAATATACTACCTCTTCTAGAATCGTATTCAAGAAGGTGGTTCTTGAGATCCAGTTGACATCATACTATTATGATATGCTGTAATCGCTAAGTATATTCGAATGGATCGAAGAAATAAGGTTGGTGCAAAACTCTTTGCCTACAATTTTTATCTTTGAAAACATTTTAATGTTCATCCATGCAAATATCGATCTTAAAAATCAATTTACATTGAAGAGGTCGTACTTCTTCAAATAAAATTTTACCAGGTCACATACCTGACCATCACGCATGGAGTCCATTACGAATCGCATGACTCTAAGCCATAGCCAGAAGTTGGGATTAGAAACAGTCTTTTATAAGTCACATATTAGAATTCATCACTGTTAAGGAGTGATAAAATTCCACCTGACCTCCTAGGGTCCGAAGAAACAACTACTGAACAAGCAATGAGGAAACTTTTCCGGACCATATGCTCAGTTTGTGGCTCTAGAAACATTTTCTCCCACTCTGTCTTATCAATAAATAATCGTATTTTTATTGAAAGACAGCATCACGAGTCACAAACGCTTTATTCTCGTGGTCAATGTAGGATTATTGAGCACTTGTTTCATTAAAATAACTTATAAATTAGGTACGCTACCTATCCATATCGTATATGAAATAAAATCCGACTGTTTTAAATGTGCTTTGATATGGTGGGAAAAGAAATAGCAGACAAAAATATTAAGATCCCAAGGTTAGTCAAATGGCTCAGTTTGACTTGACAAAGACAAAACCATATCGTATAAGGTTCTGTTTCTCTATTCAACAACGCCTTATCTCATAATGTGTGTTAGAGAAGTTAACTCGTGAAACTATTTCACAATACTTTTGGTGAAAATCAAAGTCAATACTTAGATATTTATAGTTACGATTCAGTCGTAAGTCCTTGATCTAATACTCTTAGTGGTTAACTACTTCTTATTGAAGCTCTTTGAACTTTTCAAAGATTTCTCTTAGCACCTCATTAAGTAGAATCAAACGTAACATAATATCTACTTAAATCGTCGGTAAATAAAGTGAAGTAATCATTACCATCTCTGGTTGTGTTTGTTATTGGACTACACATATTCTTATGTAATGGGGTCAAAAACTTACTAGTTCGATTTCCTTTTTAACAAAAGGGCACGAATCATCTTGCCTTGAATACAAGATTCGCACACACCATAAGATTCAAAATCAAATGGTTTAGGGATACTACTCGATACTAGCCTTTTATGTGCTACACAATCCAGAATTAAGATTAGATTGGTGTCACCAATTTTGAGCCTTTTTCAATCTATATGACAAGTAATTTCTAGTTTAGGTCAAGAATATAATTACCTTCGATTGGTATGAGATAACTATTGACCAAGTATAGGCATAAATAGATACAACGCTTGTTCCATTCACAAAAGTGAAACACTTGTGTCGTACACAAAAGTGGATACTATATTCTTTATTTAGAGGTCATGTACATAATAACGTTTATTAAAGTATACCTCTAAATTTAAAACTAGATTGATCACATTATAACTTTTATATATCTCTATAAAAAATAAAACTACAATAGTTATATTTCCCTTGTACGTCGACATTTAATCATGGTTAGTTGTCGTACGATTTATTATATGCATTGAATACATTGATGAAAACCATAATAGGTATCTAATACCCAAAAATTGCATTTAGCAAAATAAATATCGATCATATAGATATTATGGGTGAAAATAGTACACCTTATTTCTAACTCTTTAGAAAACTTGGGGCAGATTCTTTTCTTGTGTCCTACACTGTAAAATAGAATCGTCAAAAGTTGGGTTCGATACCTTGCTTAGGTTTTGACTTTACTATTCAAAATAGTCTTGCCTTTTTCCCTTGCCTTGTGCCAAACTCGTGCCAACCTACTCTTGAACCTCGTCTTAACAATTAAGAATATAAACATCATTCTTAGTGCTCGCACTCACTTTCATGAATCTCTACTTAGACAAGTATATTAGAATTATTGTGAAGACTATTCTTCATTTCATTCATGGTTTTTCCTTCAAAAGGATAAACCTTTTCATGAAGTGACTACGGTATTTGGTTATTCACGATTTTAAATAAATCGATTAACCTAGTCGTCCCAACTGATTTGGCCTCTTTTGAGGTAAGCCTTGATAAGGAGCATAATGACGACATACCAAAATACAAATATTTTCTTTGGAGCAAAAATTTGATGTACCATTGTTATAAGAAGGCGTCACTAAATATTCAAAACGCTTTTGACTAAGTGTGACTTATTCATTTACTCTTCATAAGAGACATTTGCAATGGTGAATATGAGGATCAAAAGATAAAATTCATTTTGTCTTTAGCTACGGTGGTTTAAACGGAGATGGCAATCAAAATGCTACCCTATAAAATAATGGAAACTCCTTTCCACGATTGAACGGATTTACAAGTTCGTAGAAGAAAAATAATTGTCATTGCGCGAATAAAAATAAATATCAACGGAAAATAAACATTCATTGCTTATATATAATTCACTTGAAAAACAATTTTAACAAGTCACTCATATAATGACCCCTCACGAAATTATATAAGTGATTCCAAGACCTATCTTTAGACAAAAAACAGTCATCGCATGCTACCTTTATCTAAAAATGGTAAGTCAATACTTGACTAATTCTACACTTAGAACTCTTGGTTGACGGATTTCAACTAAATCCATCTCCTAGTCCCAAGATAACGCTTATCTCGTTGAGTCCAATCCAATTTTGGCTTGTGATCGCATCACCCTACTTACCCGAGGTAAAAAGGGACCCACGAGCGTGGTAGCCCTAATGAACACGGGGTTCTTAGGTGCTTCAATTGGTAAGGCTAAATCTCAATTTTTTAAGTTCTGTGAGAGGTCTTGTCAATTTTGTTATTAATTCCCTATAAGCGAACTAAGTCGGTGAATTTTGAATAACTTTGAATTGACAATCGAGAAATAAAAATGCATGTTGCCGATTTTGGCATGTGCGGAAAAAATATAAAGCAAGCAAATAATAAATCCTAGTATGGCCACCTAGATAATCTAATTAACTAGTACATTACAAAATCGGAAACCAACTCCTTGGCCCCTTGCCTCTTCATGGCACCTTCTTTTGGAATACCGACTTCGGGAATCTCCGTCTTTATAATAATTAATTACAAAAAAGATACAAATAAAATTCCTATTATACATTTGATCTAAAAATGAAATGAAATTATTACAAACGGCGATACGATATCGCAAATAAAATTACAACCGAATCGGTATTCCCTTACATTACGGGTAATACCGATTAAAATAATCTAGGCCATACTAGGTACAACTTGCATTAAAAATTAAAGAAATGACATTCATTCATTCAACAATAATAACATAAATAAAATGCTGTAAAAATCATGCCAAAATCGCCCTTAACACTTATCATGCTCATTCTAGCTCGGTTTTATGGATTTTATCGATTTTTAACCATTAAAAATCAATAATCAACAGTTAAATCGTATTTAAGCTCAAACTAATTATCTAAACTGATTTAGAACTAAAAATTAGTCCCCACTAACTTTGTTTGTATTTAATGAGTTCGAATTGATCGTATTTGCTAAATATAGAGGTTTAATCATATCATTTATGAAATAAACCCAAAATAAAATATAAAAATCATAAAAATTTGAAACCAAATATTTTGTACATTATGGAACATTTCCAGGAACTTTAAAAACAGAAAAATTTGCCCAAAATTTTGAATAACTTTTATGAACAAATAACTTAATATTTAACGGTTTTATCAAATAAAAACCATTAAATATAGTAAAACAGTGAAAAAAATTATAAAATTTCACCAAGATGATATAAATCAGATTATAAAATGTACCAAAAAATTTCAAGACCATAAAAGGACGTTTCAATTTTATGATCATAATAATCTCACTTTATTGACTTTTATCTTATAAAAATCAATCATCATGCAAAACTTAATTAAAAGTCACGAGATTTTACATACAGTATTTAAAACATGCATGTGAGATCATATCAAAATTTCATGACCAGAATCAACATGCAACTGTTTTTAGTTAACTTTTAACATAAAACATGCATATTAACATGATTTAAAGGCCATAAATCAAAATAAATAGCAAATTAATCCATAAAATCACCAAATTTGACCACAACCATTTTGAGGTCATTAGGTATGCATACAAATCAAAAATTTCGTGCAAACCAATTTTTAACACAAATTTTGAATTTTTACCCAAGTTATCGTATAACTCAATTTTAATGCTTAAAATCGACATGCATGTAAAAATTGAGCTTTGATACCACATGAAAGTCCTAGACCTCTAATTAGACTCCTCTAATTACTTCATTAAATTACATTAACTTAATGATTTAGGATCTAGTTATCATGCATGCAAATATAAAAGCATAAAAGAAAAGATAAGACGAAAACATCCTTACATTGAGAATTTTCGGTTCAATATGGGCACAATAAGAACTCTTTCTTATTGTTCTTGAGCATGAAATTGATAGATGATCCTCCATAAAACAACCTCCAAAGTAGAAGGTCTCCTTCTAGTTGCACCCAAGATTAAACCCAAATAATCTTACCTTATTATTAACTAGATAATAAGTAAGACAAAATACTACTAATACTATTGTATTACTACACTAGTAATATGTAGAGAATATTAGTGTATAAGAGAGTTTAGAGAGAAGTTGAGTTTAGAAAGAGAAGTGGAAAAATAAGCAAAATGAAGTAGTATGAAAATGAACAACAATTGTTCAATTTAAAGGCCTTTTGGCCGGTCATGACTCACACAATTGAGTCATTATTGTGCTTATTTTATTTTCATGCAAATAGGTAGAGTGTGGTAGTAATGGTAATGATATTGGTGTCATAACATAAGGTGGAGTGTAGGATTAGATGAGAACAATCATTATTGATCTCCACTAACCAAAGATCCGGCCCCTACTTGTGTTATTTAATCCATTTTGATTTTTGTTATTTGTCCCACAAATACTTATAATCATATGTATAATTATCTTGTATAATTAAGTGTTAATTTGATCATATAACAATTATATGACTTAAATTAATAATCAATATACACTCAACTTTTAAGTGATATTTAACCATTATATCAATATATAATGGGTCCCACAATGTCCAGTTAATTTATTTTACAACACTTTGTAAATATAATTAACTAATTACCTCTAGCTCAAAATATATGCATAACCTCAACTAATTTAATGAATTAACGATTAATCACTAAATTAAATCTTATTTAATCGTATTAAAATAAGACGTAAAATTTATTCAGTCAGTTATCGTATAATTGACTAATAAACTAAAGTGGAATGAGTTCCCAACTCAATTTCCAATAAATAACTCTCGTAACTAAACGTACATATCAAATATATGTAATGCACTAATTAAACTGTATCATATACAAATAATTAGTATTCTATTTGGGTCTCATCCTATAGGTGTGACCTAAAGGGATCAGTTGATTACCGCCGTCATACGACAATAACGTCAAACTCTAGTCAGCCAAGCGTTACCGATTTATGTTAATCAACTGACGTGGAGTATCAAAATATACTAATCATGCCACGTATATTCCAAATGAGATTTATTATATAAATGCACTATTGTGGAGGACACTTACTCCCACAGTACCTACCCGCCCTATTGAGCTAGTTTCATGTTTAGATGATTATAAGGAATTGAGGATAAACATAGGATGAAACTCTCCTAGTGGTTTTAGACTATGAAACTTGATGTTGTAATATCATTTTGAGGATCGAAATAAGCATAATGATAGTTGGCTGTTGTGGTTAAGAATTTTAGTGATTTCTTTAAATGTTAATTGGGAATTTGTTGTCTTTAAATGTTGGACCCTAACGGGGATAATTACTTTGTGGAATTTGGATTGGATGACCAAACTTGAGGAATATTATCATAAGCGAAGACTGATGTATCTTGAGTTAAGGAGCTAAATAATTTGATTAACGGTCGCATTTCCCCGTGATTGGCAAAATATAAGTGATTGAGATTTATGACTAATCTCTCTTGAGGTTTTATGATTTAACTTTTGAAGATGAGGAGGTTCATTGTTACTGATTTAGGATAATGAGTTTTGGAATGAATTGGATCAAAGGATTTCGTGGTAAGTCTCTTTTACCTTGTGGTTGTTAGCGATCATGTTTCCCTAGACATAAATATTTTGTTGGCGGTTGCTAATTAGAGTACGTAATGAATCTTTCATGTGGATTGTTAGTTGTTGAGTCTACCGTGCCGATGGACTTTAGTAGATACTAATTGGATTTGAATAATTGGGATTTGTTGCTCGAAGTTTCATGATTATGAAATATTTTTGTAGGAATCTAAAGATCGAAAATGTTGAGGATAAATTGCACTCTCTTGAGGACTAGTTTACTCGTAGAGTTAGTGATGACGAGTTGCGATCGACGTTTGAATTGTCATAGATGAAAGATAGTATTGTGGTTCATTCCTCTCTTACCCCTCAGATTGACCCTTGCTCAATCTGCTACTCTTCAATCCTTTCCCTTTTTGGTCCATTTTACTCGTTGGACGTACCTCTTAGTATCGCGAATTGTGATTTCGATGTTCGAGTCGCTCTATGTACGTGTAATGTCTTCTTATTTTGATTTTATCTTTGAGAAAACCTTCAAATTTTCATATTGTATTTCTAATTTAACTTTTTAAGGAAGTCTAAAGATGAATTTTGTACCCTCTTTTTGGTGAAAATGGATTTCTTTTACTTTTATATTTGGATTTTATGTTCGGTTGGATGTTTGGACTCGTTATTGGAGACGTCTGGTGACTAGTCCTACACTTACTAACCTTTGTTTCGACTTTCGGTTACACTATTTTGACATTGATTTGATCTGGATAACTAGAGTACTCGTTCGCGACGGGCACTCTTGTCATTCGTAAATAAAGTTTCGCACTTATGAAAAATTTCCTTAAACCATTTTCGAGGAGAACATCATTTCATAAATGTTTCCCTAATAAAAGTTTTCGTATTAATTTTTAAAACTGATTCTTGTGCTTGATACTTTTGTTTTTCTACTCTCAAGTTTCGAGGACGAAACGTGTTAAAAGGTGGGGTGATTGTAACACCGGCAAATGTACCCTATTTGTAATTTAAAAATATTATACGGATACTTTTCAGCGAAATTTAGTTTTAGTTAAGAATTAAATTTCCCGTGTCTAAATTAGTATTTCCGAGTTCGTATTTAGACATTACGCGAGATTTTGAATAAGTTACGTCTTAAGGCAAAATGGGCTTTTTCCCTTATGTTTTCCACTTGCTCCTTCATATACTACCTCATAACCCTAACTCCCTCACATTCAATCTTCTTCCTCACCAAGTAAACCCCAAATCCCTAACCTCCATATTTGATCGATCATAGAATCGTCACTACTCATTCATTTCTCGCTCAAATTCGCTTAAGTTCGTCTTATTCTTTCCCTCTCATCATCCTCTATCCGTATTGGTAATAAAATTACCGTCTTTCTCGCTTTTCAATTTATCCGTCTTTCTCAAGGTGAATTATATTCATCTTTTATTATCTAATTGTAGGTGGTGACCTCCAAGACCCCGACAAAGACTACTTCTTGATTGAAGAGGACATCGACGCGGATTGAAGACGCGAAAAGGTAACGGTGAAGGGTTACTCGATTTCATTTACGTGTTTTAATTTGTTTTCTATGTTAGAAATCGTATTTAGAATAAGGTTAGAAATCATAGGAATTGTGTTGTTGATGATGGTTGTTGATAGTTGGTAATTGATATGAGAATTGATGGTTTGTGATGATAAATGATGATTGTTGTATGTTGATTACCATCCGGAGAATGAAGGATTGCGTGCCTGAGACCAGGACGTTGGCAGCGTCGTAACGCTAACAGCGTTCCCAGGCGCTGGCAGCGTTTCATGCTGCCAGTTTTTCCCTTGGTTGAGCGCCTTGACTTTCGTTGACCCTTTGAATTCTAGTCCCGCCTTGACTTTCCTTGACCCTTTGGGCTTGGTTTTCTTGCATTGATGATTTGTTTGTTGCCCACTCCAATTGACGGGTTTGGGTCTCGGGTCTCGGTTTTGACTTTATCTTTTGTTGACTCTCGGGTTTGACTTTGACTTTTGTTGACTTCCGAGTTTGACTCTAAAAGGTGACTTTAAATATTAATGTTTCGAATATATGATAATCCCTTCGCTTGTATCGCATGTTTTGTAACGGTTTTTGGTATGTCCACTTTAAGTCGGTTTTTACAAATGTTACGGTTTGAGCACTAATTTTCTATGTGCTTTGTACTCTCATTCCCTTGGCTACCTCCACGTTCGTAAAGCTGGAATGTCGGAACGGGGAGTGTAACCTTACTGCTTGATTGCATGTGTTAGTGGGCATATGACGACGTTGTTGGGAGGCGAGCGCTTTGCGTTGATCGACCCGGCCATCAAATGTTGTATACTTGCGAGGTAGTGTCATTGCATGTAGCGTACCGCTTGTTGTGAGGCTTGTGCTCTTTTCCGCCTCTTTCGTGAAGGTTTACCGAATTTGGGGTACTCGGCGTCTTGTATGACCGAGTCTTGGATGCGAAATGTTATCGCTTGTCGAATCGGAAAATATTATTCTGAGAGTCTGGCCAGATTTAGACTAGGACCGTATTATGATCGTCGTCCTACCGGGAGGAAATTAGTCTACATATACGAAATGAATTGAGTCGTGTATGCGTTCAAGGCAATGATTTATCCCGTGGATGCCTTTTAATCATACTTTATGGGACACATTGATAGTGCGTGACATTTACCGTTAGAGATGTCACCAACGTATTGTACGTTTGGTTGGATGATTATATGATTGGTTTATTCGTGATCTTTGCATGATTTGGCAGGGTTTGGTTGTCGAGTTTCAATCTTATCAAACTTATGCCGCTAACGGTGAGATCCAAGCCCTAGTGAGTTTATATGGTTGCCTAAGAGTGTCATCCCCGAGTCTTTCTATCATATGATGGTTACGGATTTGTAATTCATGTATTCTTATCTTTACATATGGAATTGCCTATTTATCCTTCTCGTATTTCACATGTATATCTATATATGCATGCTTCTATTTTTGTATTTCCGTTTATGTACGTTTAATGTGATATGGCTGGGAGAACCCGGAGTTACTCCCCACTGACTGTGGCGTTCATGTTTTTCATGGATGAACAGGTTGCTTGATTGGATGGCTTTTTGGTTGTGGTATTTTGGGTTCGGGTGTTAGCTAGCGGGCGTTGGCCTGGAAGAGTCTGTTGGAGCCAGTGTCCTCCACAGTTAGTGCAATAACATAAATAAACCTCTGTAGGTTCACAGGGTATACTTTGTATAATAATCAGTTGATTAACGTTTATCAATAACGGTTGGCTTGCTAGATAAGTTTGACGTTATTGTCATACATATGGCGGTGATCAACTGGTCCCTAAAAGTCACACCTAAAGGATGTGTTTGAGAGATGTGATTATTTGAGAAAATAATCATATTGATGCCCTATTAGATGACTAAAAGGTTAGTCAGTGTATTTGACTAAAAGGTTAGTCAATGTGATGATGAGACGATTATTTAATAACGATTAAATAAAGTTAGCTGAGACGAATTAACTGTAATTCGTAAATTGAATATAAAATGTTATATTTAATTGTTGTATATAATGTAAGCTAATTAAACATAAACCGTTATTCTTAATTGGCAAATTATAAATATACGGATATTTATAATTAATGATGTATTATAATGTCGGTCCATGTAAAACGACGATTATAATATATTACATTATATTGAAAGCTAAAATGACCAAAAAAGAAAGTATCGAGATACACTCGGTTTTTAGTCAATGGGTAGTTATTTTGAGGAGACAAAATCTCCCCATATAAAACCCTAAAGAGCCGTGAGAAGCAGTAAGAGGGGAGAGGAATTGAGTTGATAATTCTAACCCTAATTAATTCTCAAAGAAGCCTCCATCTCAATATACACAACACAAGAAAGAAAGTTAACAGTAACTTTTCACAAAAAAAACACAAAAACTCCTTCTCCTTTGTGAGATCGTGTAAGAGGTTCTCTTTCTAGCAAAAGAAAAGGGTATTTCTCGGAGCATCTTAGGTGCAACGATTAGGATGATATCTACCTTGATATCTCTGTTCTTTACGCCTATTGCTAGGACCGGAGGTTGATTTCTATATCTTTTCTTTGTTTTTGTTTATGACTCGATAATCAAATTATTACTTTTCGTTATAATCCTATAATAATTGTATTGTGGTAATACCGATTTCCCACAAGTGGTATCAGAGCATACCCCACGAAATTGTTTTAATTTGATTTCATAAATCAAAATTGGTTTTTCCTGCTGTGTGTTTGTCTCGATCGAAGACTTGAGTGTCTCGATCGAGAGGTTTTTGAGAGTTTTTGTCTCGATCGAGTTCTCGTGTGTCTCGATCGAGCAGTTTTGTTTTTCTCAAATTTTAGGTCGATCGAGTAGCTTGTTTGCTCGATCGAGGACTTTAGTGTCTCGATCGAGTGATGTTTATACTCGATCGAGGTCCATGTTCGTCGACTAGGAAGAATTAGTCGATCGAGTAAACAGTATACTCGATCGACACGTTTTCTTTACGATCGAGAGACTTAATTGTTTAATTTCTTCTCGATCGAGCAACTTACAGAATCGTATTTCCTTTCGTATTCGTTTTCATTTAGATTTGTTTTGTTATTTTAATCTGTTAAAACAATATACAATAGATTTGTAGATGTTTTAATTTAATAAAGATTAGATTAAAATGAAAATGGAAATGATGTTGAATGAGTTTATCATTTGAAAGGATATTAATTTTTCCCTATTGTGTCGATAAGGACCATTTTTGCCGAAAAAAATTTCTGCCGAAATTTTTTTACTGTTTTTCTGCCGTATTCAAAGTTTTTTTTGGGCCTTTAATTGTACATCATTCGGATTGTGTATAATTAATGTGAAACGGTTCACATATGCTAAATATCTTACATTTTAAAGCAGTTTGAAATGTTTTTAGGAAGGTTCATTTTATCAGTAAAATGAATCGAGATTGTAATTAATGTGCTAATTACAGAATCACCAAATAATTATAACCTATGTTAAAAGGGTGGTTTGGATAATAAAACATCGTAATAATTGTATTATGTCTTGTATGTTTTATTTTAGTTGGTGCTTTTATAATATGTTTTGGATTGTTTGAATGAATTTTTAACGTATTTTTACAATCAGTTGTAACTTAGTGTGGCCTTAGTAGATTGTGTTACCGTAATGATGGTAACATAGTCTTGGATGTATTTTGAGATCTCGAATCTCCATTATTTTTAGTTTTGGGTTTTGAAATTAGTATGTAATAAATAGGATCTATGTAATTTTATTTGTTGTAATTTCAAAGAAGACTAAAGATGGAGATTGGAGCTCACTCTCGCTACATGGACCAAGAAGGGTTATCAAGTCAAGCTTCGAGGGTCCAATCAGTTGGATTCCAAGTTGTATTTCATTCTTTTTGGTAGGATAGGCCACACTAGGACATGTTTTTCCCTTTTACGTTTTTCATTCTCGTTTACTTTCCATCACATGATAGATAATTGCATCATATTCCGCCTAAACCAAACCACCTAAACTAAAAATGCATGAAAATGATTCATATAGATTGAATAATTTTAATCATGGACATACAGATGTCACTCGCTTTTAGGGCCATCACCTTAGTTAAATCATTCTCGAGTTGCTAGACATTCGTTCACTTAAAATGAATTTAAGTTAAGATGATGAGACCTTCCCCTATACATAAAATTGAGACTAGTCTTTATAGGGAAAACTACTATGAACCCCTTCTTCGTCGGAAGTCATAATATGACCCCTTCTACGTTGGGTAAGTAGTGAGTGTTGACCTATTTTTATCTCAACATTATAGTACGAGTAATATCTCGTGATTATGATGGACTAAAGATAGAATTTACATAAATTTATCGACCAGGAATTCTAAAAGTAGAATTAGCCAAGAGGTTGGCTTATCAATTTACAGAAATTGAGTCTTGGGATCATTTATATAATTCTTGAGGGAGGTCAATTGTATAAATGCACGAGTCATCGCATTAAACAGTTTTTCATTAGACTCAAAATTTAAAACAATGAAACTTATCATATTCATTTTCTTTTTCCACAGTTTTCGAATTCGTTATATACAGATATAACTGCTAAATAACAATATGGCTGGCCATACTGATGACCCAATGCCAAGTGCCACGCTCGGACGTGAGTCCTGGCTTAAGCTTTTCATGGACACTATGAATCAGTCAACGCGACTGAAGA
Organism: Heliosperma pusillum; assembly: GCA_022085475.1. NCBI lineage: Eukaryota > Viridiplantae > Streptophyta > Magnoliopsida > Caryophyllales > Caryophyllaceae > Heliosperma > Heliosperma pusillum. The sequence continues at coordinate 163,432 of JAIUZE010001376.1, read as the reverse complement.
ATAACGGGTCCAACTTTGCGGACTGGGAGGCGGCATTACGGAATGCTGCCATTGCTGACGGTAAGCTCAAGTACTTGACTGAGCCACTACCGCCAACCCAGGCCCCAATGCAGGAGCTAATGAATCACTTGCTTATAGTGATTTCGTAATGGAGGCGGGTGCGATAAAGAACGTACTCATCTTTTCAATGGAATCAAATTTGCAAAGGCGATTCATTGCCCAAGGTGCAAACAAGATTTTCACCACGCTCTCTAACGAGTTCTCAAAAGCTCCGAGGATCGTTAGCTATGAGCATACCTGTCGCTTCTTTGAGGCGAAACTCCAGAAGGGCCAAGCAGTTAGCCCACACATTCTTGATATGATTGAGAATGTCGAGAAACTGGAGGCACTTGGTTGCAAAATCGATGAGAAGATCGTCATAGACCGCGTTCTTCATTCACTTCATGATGGTTTTGCCCTTTTCAGGGCAAATTACTATATGAATGATATGAAGAAGAGTCTTCATCAGCTCCACTCACTCCTCGTACAGACAGAGAGTGATCTGAAATTGAGTGGGAGTCTGAAACAGGACGTTCTCATGATTGCCAACAAGGGCAAAGGTAAGGGCAAGGCTAAGGCCAACCTAGCTGTAGGGAAGCCGAAATTCAAAAAGCCAGGGCAAGGCGAGAGTGGGCCTGGTGAGACTAGCGGTAGCTCACAAGGCAAGACAAAGAGCGATGAAGGTAACGTGGAGTGCCACCATTGCCACAAGCTTGGGCATTGGAGGAGGAACTGCCCCGTGTACCGTGATGACATAAAAGCAGGCCGCGTCTCTCCTGTTGGTATGTCTTCTTCTTTTATTCATATGATTGAGATTAACCATGCAAGTTTCGGAACTCGGGTATTAGATACTGGTTGTGGTTCTCATCTGTGCAATCATTTGCAGGGCCTAAGAAACATCAAAACTCTCGCAAGGGGTGATGTGGACCTGCGAGTGGGGAATGGAGCAAGAGTAGCTGCCGTTTCAGTTGGAACATATGTAATCCAACTCCCGAGTGGATTTGAGTTATTTCTGAATAAACTGTTACTATTGTACCCATTTATCTAAAACATTTATTTCACAGTCTTCCGTACTTGATAAGGGACGGATTTTCGTTTGTAATAAGGATAATAGAACCTGTATTTTCTATTTAAACGAAATGATTTATGGTAAAGCAGTTTCCATGAATGGGATTTATGTTTTAGATCAAACCACAGATATAATGCATGTGAGTAGTAAGAAAGTAAATGTTGGTGACAAAGATCAAACCTATCTATGGCATTGCCGTATGGGACACATAAATGAAAACGCGTGAAGAAGCTCATTGACAATGGGACTATCTCCCCATTTGACTATGAATCTTTTGGCACGTGTGAATCATGTCTCATAGGCAAAATGACTCGAATTTCCTTCAAAGGTGTTGGAATGCGCGCTGCTGACCTATTATGACCATACATACTGATGTGTGTGGACCTATGTCAATCAACGCTAGAGATGGCTATAGATATTTTATCACTTTCACGGACGATTTGAGTAGATATGGATATGTCCACTTAATGAAGCATAAAAGTGAGTCCTTTGACAAGTTCAAGGAATTCCAGAATAAGGTTGAAAACCAGCTGGATAGAAAGATTAAAGCACTACGTTCAGATCGTGGTGGCGAATATCTTTCGAATGAGTTTGATCAACACCTCAAAGACTGTGGTGTAGTACTACAGTTAACTCCACCTGGAACACCACAATTGAATGGTGTGTCCGAACGGAGAATCGAACATTACTTGATATGGTTCGATCCATGATGAGTCACACGGTTGTACTTGATTCATTGTGGGGTTATGCTCTTTTGTGAGCTGCTCTAATACTTAACCGAAGTCCGTCTAAAGCTGTAGACAAGACTCCATATGAATTATGGAAGGGAACGGTCCCTAACTTGTCCTTTATTCGGGTTTGGGGCTGCGAGGCTTATGTCAATTGGAGACCTGACGATAAGCTCGGCCCACGATCGGTCAAGACATACTTTATTGGTTATCCAAAAGGGATGTTTGGTCATTACTTTTACTCGCCTACCGAACATCGAGTTTTTGTTACGGCTAGTGCGACGTTCTTAGCGAAAGAATTTCTCGAGAATAGGACAAGTAATGGAACCTTCGATCTGTCGGAGATTCAAGAACCAACCACCGAGCACCAATGTAGGATACTGTCCCTTATCATCGCTGCGGTTATATTCCTTTGGAACCTATGAGTCGGTAGACACTCATCCTCAGAACATATCATTGGTAGGTCGATAGATGAGAGGATACGTTTTAGACTTCCTAACGAGTACAACCCGCTAAACCTATAAAGGTGCCATGACATGTTCCGACTCTAAGCTATGGCTTGATGCCATGCAATCCGAGATGGACTCTATGTATGAGAATGACGTATGGGATCTGGTTGACTTACCTGATAAGGTTCGGCCTCTTCAGTGCAAATGGCTTTACAAAATCAAGCATTCTGTAGAAGGACAACCAGATACCTACAAGGCACGACTAGTGGCAAAGGGTTTCACACAAGTGCACGGATTGCACTATGATGAAATTTTTGCACCCGTAGTCATACTGCGTTCCATTCGGATAATCTTAGCGATTGCCGCTTTTCATGACTATGAAATTTGGCAGATGGACGTGAAAACCGCCTTCTTAAACGGTTATTTGGAGGAGGAGTTGTACATGGTACAACCCGAAGGTTTCATTGATCCTAAAAATCCTAAGAAGGTATGCAATCTTAAGCGTTCCATCTATGGACTTAAGCAGGCTTTCCTCGGAGTTGGAATCATCGTTTCGACCAGTTGATAAAAGAGAATGGATTTACTCGATCGGTCGAGGAACCATGCTTATATATCAAGTCGAGTGGGAGCAAGATTGTCTTTCTAATATTGTATGTCGATGACATACTCTTGATTGGGAATGACATACCTCTCTTAACTTCGGTAAAAGTTTGGTTAAAGAACCCTTTCCAGATGAAAGATCTGGGCAAGGCACAAAGAATTTTGGGGATCCGTATCTACAGAGATAGATCACGACGGATGTTATCCCTCAGTCAGGAGTCTTATATAGATAAGATTCTTGAGAGGTTCAGCATGACCAACTCCAAGAAGGGGAACCTTCCAATTTTCTCTGGGATGCATTTGAGTAAAGCTCAGGCACCAAAGACATCGGAAGAGGTCGAGCGCATGAGTCGGATTCCTTATGCATCAGCTATAGGATCGATCATGTATGCCATGATATGCACACGTCCTGACGTGGCATATGCATTGAGTATGACGAGTCGGTACCAAGGCAATCCAGGTGAAACACACTGGATGGCTGTTAAGAATATCCTTAAGTACCTACGGAGGACTAAGGATTGGTTATTGACTTATGGAGGAGACACTGAGCTATGCGCAATCGGTTACGCAGATGCTAGCTTCCAAACGGATCGAGATGACTCGACATCTCAGTCTGGATTCGTTTTTACTCTTAATGGCGCTGCGGTCAGCTGGAAAAGCTCCAAACAAACTGTTATAGCAGATTCTACGACTGAATCCGAGTACTATGCTTGCTCAGAGGCTGCGAATGCAGCTATATGGATGCGTCATGCTTACAGGGACGAACTGTAGTTCCTAGTTTCGGATGACCCGATCACCATCTATTGTGATAATAGTGGTGCCATCTTCCAGGCTAAGGAGCCTAAGTCCAGCAACAAGTCTAGGCATGTACAACGGAAGGCTCACATGATCCGAGATTACGTGGAGCAAAGGGAGATAGTGATAGACAAGATTGCTACGGATGATAACGTCGCAGATCCTCTCACTAAACCATTGAGATATGATAAGCATGAAGGGCACGTTGTTTCCATGGGAATCAAACGTGTTCCTGAGTTGTATTAGTTGTTTTATTTGGATTAGACACCTGTATCTTTTTCATAAAACTATCTATGAAATCATCGTTTTGTTTTATATTTTGTTTTTCATGTGGGTTGTACTGACAACATTGAACACCACAAAGTGAACTGAATTACATTATATTTGTTTTGGTCCGTAATCGCCTACATGAGCTGATAACTCTGGCAATTATTCTGTGAAGTCGATTGATGGTGGGTTCAACGAGCCATAAGTCAAACAGTTGACTGATCGATCACATATGCGAGTTATAATGATACCTCGCAGGACAATTTTGTGACAACGTTATGGAGTCCTAAATGTTTAAGAACATTAGGTGCCAGGTCGTGGATAGGACGTCCATAGTGTTCCTAGAGTCGATTCTTTTGACTATCGACTGTCTCTTGAGATTAAGGCAGTTTTTGGGTGACTTTGGTTTCTTTCTCATGATCGACAGTAACAGGAGGCCAAGTAGATTTTTACTGGGTCATTTCATACTTCGCTTGTATCTGCAAGATTCAAGTTGAAGAAAATATCCAACCTTTATCAGGTTATGTTATTTCTCAGGGCCACTCGAGGAGCTGTAACTGAAATGCATGGTCATGCTCGAATAAAGATTCGTTTATCAGTTAAGTTACTCTCTAGTCGGGGAAGCCACTCTTGATACTGATCACTTGTAAACAACGACTTTTGTGAATACGGATTTTGCAAATTGGTTTACATTGAGTGGGAGAAATTTATTATGGATATGAGAATCGGTTATCGCACATACACTTGTACGGACAAGTGGGAGATTGTTGGAGCCAGTGTCCTCCACAGTTAGTGCAATAACATAAATAAATCTCTGTAGGTTCACAGGGTATACTTTGTATAATAATCAGTTGATTAACGTTTATCAATAACGGTTGGCTTGCTAGATAAGTTTGACTTTATTGTCATACAGATGGCGGTGATCAACTGGTCCCTAAAAGTCACACCTAAAAGATGTGTTTGAGAGATGTGATTATTTGAGAAAATAATCATATTGATGCCCTATTATATGACTAAAAGGTTAGTCAGTGTATTTGACTAAAAGGTTAGTCAATGTGATGATGAGACGATTATTTAATAACGATTAAATAAAGTTAGCTGAGACGAATTAACTGTAATTCGTAAATTTGATATAAAATGTTATATTTAATTGTTGAATATAATGTGAGCTAATTAATCATAAACCGTTATAATTAATTGGCAAATTATAAATATACGGATATTTATAACAAATGATGTATTATAATGATCTCGGTCCATGACAAATGACGATTATAATATATTACATTATATTGGAAGCTAAAATGACCAAAAACAAAAAGTGTCCAGATACACTCTGTTTTCAGTCAATGGGTGGTTATTTTTGAGGAGAAAAATATCTCCCCATAACCCTAGTTGAGCCGTGAGAAACAAAAAGGGAAGAAAAAAAATTCAGATTTTTTTAACCCAACCCTAATTCATTTCTCACTTCTGCCTCTCTATCATTCACACAAGACAAAAGTTAACAGTAACTTTTCACAAAACACAAAAACCTCCTTCTCATCAGTGAGATCGTGTAAGAGGTTCTCTTTCTAGCAAAGGAAAAGGGTATTTCTCGGAGCATCTTGGGTGCGACGATTAGGAGGATATCTACCTTGATATCTCTGTTCTTTACGCCTATTGCTAGGACCGGAGGTTGATTTCTAAATCTCTATTTTTCCTTGTTTTCGTTTATGACTCGCATAATCAAGTTATTGCTTTTTCGTTATAATCCTATAATTTTTGTATTGTGGGAATACCGATTTTCCCACACTCCCTCAACCGTCAATTGCCTTTACATCTCTGTCCTCCATTCCTCTCACACTCTCAACCATTCATCCCGTCTCCCTCCTCATTTCCTCATTTTTCATTCACTCATTCCCATCTCACTCATCTCATCTCGTTTTTTTCTCTCAAAAACTCATCAAACCTTCTATTGCCTCTACCAACTCTGTAACTCCTCCAAGATATTTATTCTTACTAAAGATCTCTCGGCCTTGTTGTTAGTTATGAGTTTTTCTTCTTCTTCTTATTCTTCTAGATATCTAGTATGGTTTTTTTTATTCCTCTTCAAACTGTTCATCGATTTGGCTCATTGTTAGGGTTTATGATCGTTTTTTCTATACCCTTTAAAAAGGGAGAAACTCAAGTTACTATGCTTATGAATAGTCTTCCCATGTGCTCCCTCAACCGTCAATTGCCTTTACATCTCTGCCCTCCATTCCTCTCACACTCTCAACCATTCATACTGTCTCCCTCCTTATTTCCTCATTTCTCTTTCACTCATTCCCATCTCACTCATCTCATCTCGTTTTTTTCTCTTAAAAGCTCATCAAACCTTCTATTGCCTCTACCAACTCTATAACTCCTCCAAGATATTTATTCTTACTAAAGATCTCTCGACCTTGTTGTTAGTTATGGGTTTTTCTTCTTCTTATTATTCTTCTGGATATCTGGTATGGTTTTTTTTATTCCTCTTCAAACTGTTCATCGATTTGGCTCATTGTTAGGGTTTATGATCGTTTTTTTTAATTACCGCTTGAGGCTTGTTGTATTCAATTAATCCATGTGCTCTTGTTGGTATAGTTGCTTTAGAAATTTGGTTTATTGGTGATGGCTTCAATCAACACAGATGCGTGGCTGTATTCCTGGGGTTAGAAAATCAGGTTTATTGCTTTAGAAATTGGGTTTATCATTTTCCTTTTATTTCCTTTTTTTTCTGTTATGGCTGTATTCTTGGGGTTAGAAAATCAGGTTTTACTATCGTTGTGCGTGGTTGCAGTTGTCTCGGGCTGCGGATTGAGAGCTTGAGCTCGGATTAGGAAGTATTGAGTCTATCCTTAATTAATTTTGTTTTTCGTATATACGTTTGCGTCATGTGATCTGCCATGGAACAGAGGCTTGCGTCTTATGTTGAATCATCAATTGTTAACGTGTTATATATACGAAACTGCTTTGATTGGATTTAAGCTTTGCTTTTATTCAATTCGTGAATTATAGGTTGACCATGACGGCGATGTTGCGTCGACGATGATAGATTGGGAATAACCGTGATCGCAATTTTACCTTGTATATGTCTGTTGTAATTACTGTTAATATATGGCTTTTCCAAATAATCTCATAGACTAGGTGAGTCTAAGAAGGAAATTGAAGTAGATATTGAAGCAATTGGACATGTTACATAAAAATCTTGTTAGATTGGCTGGCTATTAGTGGTTTTTCGTATGAGCGGTTTGATGTCGGAATTTGTAACTAGATATATATCTTTGATATAGTGGTTCTTCATATGAGCGATTTTCTGACAAATTTGTTTCTTGTGTTTGTCTGGGATGCTTGTATATTATGTTGACAGTACGGTGTTGGTCAATGACTTCATAGTGATGCTGGTGGAGTCAGACCTCCCAATTGAATTCTCCGATTACGCATCACTTGTGAACTACAAAAGTTATAATGAAAATTAGTGACAGTGGTGTGTTTACTTTTAGATAGCACGTGCGTAAAGACTATGCAATAATTCATGGCCATTGTTTTGAATTTTTTTTTAAGTGCAGGTTAGCCTATGTTCATGAGCTTGCACAGAAGCATGAAGTCTAGCGACATACTTCTTGGACGGGATTGGAATTCTGTTTTCTGATTTTGACCTCCCTAAGTTGCTTAATCCCAAGACCTCCGGCTCCGCCTCCCTCGGTTCTTTCTTCTGATGATGGGGTTGAGCATGTTCAGTGGTATGTGTCTTCGCTTGTTTGTTTATTATCATTGGGCCTTCGCACCTTGAAATCTATTCTTCCTAAGTGTCGTCTTGGGTTTGCTCGGGTTTTGAAGGGGGTCTTGGATGATGTGGCTGACTCTCCTGGTGACCTCTCCTGCTGGGTTCGTATGCTTCTGTTGCCTCTTTGTCTACTTAAGACCTTCGCTCCTAGGATTAATCTTGAGTGCAGGATAGATGTTAGGCGACAACGTCAGGAGGAGAGTATTACCAGGGCTATTCTCGCTTAGGGGGTGAATGAAGGTGGTTTGCAGCTTTTGCGGGAGTGTTTGGATGCTGTTCCTCCCTCGTTTCACGTGGAGGAGGATCTTGATTTGAGTGAGTTTAACCTCCGCCAATGTCGGCGGAAAATTTGTGATGGCCACTATACTGCTGCTGTTAGGTGACGTGGGGTTAGTCGCCCTCCCCGGGTCAAACAAAACTTATAATGCTCAATACCAAACTAATTAATGTAGTAGGGTAAGGAGGTCGAACCCAAACGACGGTTAGGATTGGCTGTCGATTTTTGTTTTTATGTAGTCTAGTTCGAACGAAGATGAGAGGTTCAAATGCTAAAGACGAGATAGACACAATAACCAAAACTAACAATGAATCAAGAAAAGATTAAACAAGGATTAAAATAAACTAAAGTGAATGGGTTCATTAATATAGGTATAAGTCGATTATGACGAGGGTTAAAAGTTAAAACTACCCTTTAATGGTAAGTCTAGATATGTCTCCACCTCTCGGTGCAAGACTGTCTCTAGGCAAGTCTCCACCTCTCGGTGAGAGACGAGCCCTAGCCCAAGGATCGGTCGGGATCTCGCCCTAACCTCCCCTTAAACATTCAAAATGCACACAAATACGTTACAAGTCGAGCTCTCGCTCAAACTAGTAATTAAACATGAGAAATACTCAAACTACTCATTTAAGCATTTCTACAAACACCTTGTCTGCACAAGACAAGTAGACTACCAAAAGACTTAATCTTTATGCCCAATTATCATAATCAACCTATAAACCTACACTAACTCCCCCATCTACCTTAGTAATACACTACCCACTCATATTAACAAGGAAAATCATTAAAGATGAAAACTTGGATACAAAACTAGCAAAATAAGCCATATTAAACATGTAAACTAATTAGACGAGCATGAAAGATTAATTAAATGTCAAGCAAATGAAAATAAACATGAAAATAAAGAGGAAAGATTGAATATTTACCGATTAACAAAGACGAGACGGAAAAGATAACTTTGAATAAAAACTCGATCTTTCGATTTAATCTTCATACAAAATCCGAGTGACGTAAACTATTCCAAAATTTGAAGAAGAATTAAAGGAAGAAATTAAACTAAGAAAATCTAATCTAATGAGACGGGTTTTTCTTCTAGAGAGACGGTCTAAAAATATCTATCTAAAATAATTTTTCTAATTCTAAAACTAATGGAATAATCTAATTGGGTGCTTCCCCTTTCTATTTTGTTTGTTGGACTATTCTTTGTCCGTCCCCTCCCCCCTGCCTTTTCTTTTTGCTTTTTCACATTTTTGTCTTTACTAGTTGCTGGACCGCGCGCTATCGCGCCCGACCCCCCAATTTATACATTTTATTTACGGTAATTTGCAGAAAAACAATGTATTTTTTACATAAAAATAGGTAAGACAACTTGCAAATGAGTCTTGCATGAATCTTAATTTCAAAGATGGTGAGGAATAATAGTTACATTAGTGTACTTATTAACTACGTCAATAGTTCTCGATCTCAATTGGATGAACCTTTAGCATACTTGTTAATCTACGTCAAGAGTGTTTAGGCTCAATTAGATGAACCTATCAAATGTAGGACGTACTTGTAACCGATTCACCGTCTCAAATAAATGAGTACCCATAACTCATAAGATCATACTCTTTATATACTCGTAATGACACCAACTATTACCATGATATTTGTTTTTACCATAAGGACATATTTTATGATCGCAACGACAAGAACTTTATTAATCCTTATAACATGAGTGAACATGAAATTTTTATCACACTATTTGGTTTTTCTCCATTGACACTTTCTTCATCGTCATCGTTATCACATTCTTCTTCTTCCTCATCGTACGCTTCCTCCCCACCATCTATATATATTCTCAAACACACTACGCTCTATGATGAAATCTATTTATTATTATTTTTAACCATCTAACTGGTTCATTTTATTATCTCAATCACTCTCCCATACTCATGATCCTTATCTTCCATCCTCCATCCTCCACCCTCCGCCCTTCCCCATCTTAATCAGGCCTCATTGGCGGCGCCCTCCCCTTCATCTTGTTGTCCTCTTCCTTTACTCCTCTTTCCCTTTTCGTCCTCCTACTCTATTCTTTCTGACGTAGGAATGTTCGTGTAGAAACATCTATAAACATAACTAAAAAAATGCTCCCTCCAAGTCCTCATATTGTTTCCTATTTTCTTCTTCGCCTTTTGTTCTCTTTTTTCCTTATTTGGTAAGTGTTGCGTGGTGCAAAATTAATTGGGGTAGTGTGATCTAAACTAAGTCCCTTAATTCTTATGCCCAAAAGAAAAGGGAAGAAAACCGTGACTCAAGGGAGTACTATATGAAGACCCCATCTTAAATTCCACAGCACCAACTATTTCAGACCTCGCACTAAATTTGGAATGTCATTGGACGCTGTTGAATCGCTAAAGTTTTTTTTGCTACGACATATTTTTGGATGATTCCAAGTAAGGATACGCATTTAAGAAATCGTTGACCACCTTAAACTTGAAATATAACAAGTATAGGCTACCAAAATTAGTTATTCGACCACGTCTGAAAGCGCACCCTCCCTCAGTTCCGAAATTAATTGTTGATAATTTAGAGTGGTGTGTTGTAATTTCAAATAACTAAAACTTACACGAGCAACACGGTCTCCGATTCCATGCCTCAAAGAGGTTGGTTTAATCCAAGAGCCATTAATCAACACCACAAAAGCATAACGCAAATAATACATTTCTTCTACTACGTTACCTCTCCAAAGGTGAGAGATGACCAATATCCTTCAAGGGAAGCCTATTAAAAGATGATACAAGTCTACTGTTGTCGTCTATATATAATCTACTCTCTTCTCTATAATCAATTGCCTTATTCTCCTTGGTGTTATTTTATGGCTCCTTTTTTTACACGACACCTTAATGGCCTTTTCTCTTTTGCTATCTTGCGCTCCAAGTTATATCGATGTTGAATCTTTACTTGCTCCAACATTTGAATTCTAAAGCTCCTTGGGAAGGTTGCATCATTGCCTCCGATGTATTCTTCCTGTTTCCAGAAGAAGTGTTGTGTTAGTCATATTTACGAGACAATTTTGTGGGAGATCAGTTCCAGAAAATGTATGAGTATCATAATGTATGAGTATCATATTGAACATCGGGCTGACGGAACACGAAAATACGGCTTTGATGCTATTAAGGTTTTCACCAAAATTTTAACCGCACTCAATAACCTTGCATTCTAATCAGTTGAGCTCCTTGACCAATATGAGAATTTGTGATTTAAGAGTGATGAGGATTTATAATTTCAAAGATGAGTGTTTGATTTTTTATAGTTTAAACTCGTCTCCAAATATTTCCAATTACCTGTAGTGCGTTTAATTATAACTTACCACATTACCGTCCAACCAAGAACATACTCAGCATAGAAAATATACCGCATAGAAATTATACCTGCATCACCATAACTTGACCAACTAATCAGGAACTTGCCTAAACAAATAAACATGGTGCACAAGTTATCTCATAATGAAGGGTTTTGAATTGGCCGTAAGATTTTAATGCAAGGCCTCTCCAGAAATCATGAGAAGATAACAACTCTTCCACCTCTTCTCTAACTTGACTCAATATTTTGTGCACGTGTTTCAGCCTTGACATTGTTCCATCAGTCTTTCACTATGACACTTTGATGTTCCATTGGTCACTTAACTATGACTTACACTTCCCTGAATATGCCTTAACCTCTCCCTTCCCCCCCCCCCCCCCCCCCCCCCTCCCTCCCCAAAACAAGTAGGGACTCTCTATCTCTCACTCCTTCCTTTTCCCCTTCCCTCCCAACCTCCATCGTATAAGTCTATCAATAAAATGCAGGAACATGGAATTTGATCCGGTAACAGCTGAACATGTCGTGTTGACGCAATAGATATAAAGTTTGCCTCATATAAGCAAGAATCAATAAATGGTACACCACACATGCAAAGAACGACTCTCTCCCTCCTTCTCTCATCCCTCCCCATCTCCATCTCCCTCCCTCCATATGAATAAAACCAAACCAGACGTCTCTTTCCTTTCCTTCCACCATATGCCCCTCACCCTATCCCCCCTCCCCCTCATATTGTACAAAATGGAACATCTCTTCCTCCCTGCATTCCCTCTTTCCTATCTCAATTTGATCAACAACCAAGTACATACTATCCCTCCCTTCTTCCATTCCAAATCTCTGCCTGTCTGCCACTCCCTTCCTCTTCCCCACAAGCCTATGCATTCCTCTCCCTCCACCCCTCTCAATCTGTACAAAACAAAACATACTACCCCTCCCTTTATCTCTCTCCTCAACATAACTAATAGCACAATACCCAAAAGACAAAATTGAAAAAATACCACCTTAAGCCGTATTAGGGAAGGATGTAGATGATGAATTGTTTGTGGATCGGAGCAAATTAGAGGGAAAAGAACAAAATAATAACGGAGGAGAAAAAGCCGGTTGAAAATATGAACAAAATTAGTAATACTCCTTAAGCCTGCTACTGGTTTCCTTAATTCCTTTCCATATCTTTCCTGCAATTGGAAGTCCCGTGTACGAAAGGCCTTTGAACATACTATTCCATACCTGTATACCTAGCCTATCCGTGCCTCGCCACATTGTTTACATGTATACTCAACTAAAAACTGCATTTCTGCTATACGAACATTGGAAAAAAAAAAGTTTCACATGAAATCCAATCCCATCTAACTTTCGTCTAATCGAACCATATGAACGAACCCCTTTTGTAACAACCTTATTTGAAAATCAACGATTACTCGAAATATTTGAGACTAAAACATCATAAACACAAGCCCTTTCTTTCCTACCCACAATATCGCTCTTCTAAACCAGAAACTCCGAAAACTCATGAATCTCTAGTCCAAAAGTAATTAGACAGTCAACAACCATCACTAAGAGTGGGCCAAGGAGACAGTCGACAAACAACCGGTAAAAAAAAGAACTAACATTTTCAGGACCCTTATTTTGGAAGCTATGAAAAAGGGGTAGCAAGAAGACATTAAAGGACAGCTAATTTTCACACTCCAATTCACTAACACGCCTAATTAACCATATAAAAATGAAGAAAATTCAAATAAATGTTTTGAAAACCCAAAAAGATCAAAGAACACCATCTTTAGAATACCTAATCAAACGCCATGGATGTATGCACAGTTTTAGCGTCTGAAGTACCAGCCTAGCGCGAGTCCAAACTATAATGACAACTCCCCTGCACCCTGTTTGTGTGCGACCGAGAAAAAACTCAATTACCACATTAAACACTACCCGGGAGCCCAAGCACAAATACACAACATATACAAACCATATCTCATATAACCCCACATTACCTCATAACAAGAGAAATACCCTCTGCTACCGTTCCGTCCTCCAAAACTTGCTGCTATAGAATAACACCAACCACTCTTAACTTCATCAAAGGAACAACAAAAATAAACAACTCATAAATGCTTCTAAAAGTAGGTCCTTATCTGAGGTCACAAGAAACCAAACACAAAAACCCTACCAAATAAAAAGGAAAAGAACATACCTATTCATGGGCCCTTGATCAGTTGCGAACCATTTTGTACTCGGTATGGTAGGTCTTAGGTCTTTATTTCACCTATCAAGAGCAGTTAAACTCAATTATTGACCAATCACACAACTTTAGAACATGGTATAAACCAAAAACATTACTATGTTATACTGAACGTATTGAGTGGCTCTTAACTACCAACAATCAACCTAAACAAACTCAAGAAGAAGACCATCTGAACAACCAATGAAAATATACAAATGTTAAGCCAAATAATGTTTTATTCTTGAATCCTTAAGACGTATCCAACATATATAAAGAGAATTTTAGGTTACATGAACTATGTTATACTTTCTTTTATAAGAAATACTGGGAATTAGCAACTTTTGTTTTACATTTACTTCGTTCAATGTTTTTTATTTTGGATTTCATGATCACTCACTTCTCTAATACTCAGTCTGCTTTCCATTACCTTTCCCTTCTTGTCTTCCCTCCCCCAATCCCTAAGTCCTTGACCATATATCCCTCCTTCTCCATTCCTCTCGACCCGAAAAAAAAGCATGAACGCCCTCCCTTTCTTTCTCTGACCCTCTTTCCTCTACCTCTACCTCTACCTCTACCTCTACCTCTACCTCTACCTCTACCTCTACCTCTACCTCTAAGCCAAAGTTATTGACTGTTAATAATATGCCTTCACAAAGATAGTTAACTGCCTTTCAATTACTCTTACCCCCCTTGCAATTTTCCACGTTATGACACCCATTCTACATTAACATTCAATGTCTGTCAGTTAGTTCACTTTCTTATTGTTTTATTTCATTTCCAAGAACGAATAACAAATACAGAGAAAATTATTGAATATAAAATCAAATTGTTGGTATTTTTCATAAAGACAATAAACTGTCCATAATACACTGCCCCTGCCTTTCCTTCTAATTAAACCTCAAAACTAAAAGACAACCTTCTCTTTTCTTTCTCTCCGAGATCGAAAATCAAAATCCAAAACAACCGCTTTCAAGTTCATATATGCATCTGTTGCATCGAAAACCTCTGCTCTCCTTTCCTTCTTCCCACCCTCCACCTTCAATATGACAAGAGTCAAGCACATATACCATGCAGAGAATATCAACACCAATTCACAGTGAACATAACAACTTTCATATTCAGCCCAAATTTTAGTTGCTGCTCATAAGCAATTACAAACAATGACATATTTTGACAGCCAATGAGACATTCCAGAACAAATATTAAGCTCAATATGGAAAAAGTCTAATCACCATATCCACTGCTACTTGTACGGTGGTCTAGCGTACGAAACTGAAACAAAGAAATATAGAAGGGGAGTATCGGAGACTTAGAACAAGTAATAGACATCTCGTACCTCTTTTTCGACAGATTTTTAAAGCTTGCGTTGCTACATGAAAACTCAATTACTTAAAAAGTAAAAAAAGCACATGTAAAAAAAAACTCAACCCGTGTTTTATATTCACCTCCTAAAAAAGCAATCCATTTCTCCCTCCGCCCCCTCCATCTCCTCCATTGAATGAAACCAAGGCCAAGCAATCTCCCTACCTCATTCCCTCCAATCTTTATAAACCAAGTACTTCTTAGCCCGGTGGTTGAGACTAAGATCATGTGATCAGTAGCGTGAAGGTTTATAGCCCCTCTCTTTTGTATTTGTGCTCTCCTTTGTGGCCCCAACACCATAAACAAAATCTAAGCCTCCATTTGCGTAAGTGTTGCATTGGAGCAAGGACACAGAGGCAGGGTAACATGTGAGTAGTGCATTCTGGCTCCAATTTGCCATACTCTAAAATATGGAATATGCCTTTAAAAAAAAATTATCAGAGCATTTCATCCTCATAAGGTGGATTATACCCTCCTTAAAATACCATATTAAACGACCACCAACGCCTATATCACACAAAATGAAGAGCTACACATTATTCATATCTATTCAATATAAGAAACTAATTAGTCAACATCAACATATTAAAACAAGAGAAGCACAAAAAAAAACACAGCAAAAATAATGAAAATAATCATTTAACATCAAACATCATGCTCAAAATATATTAAACCCATAAAAATGCTCTCCTCCTTTCCACACACAAAGATATATGGCGATCTCAAACCAGACCAATGCATAGTATGTTGTCTGAATAATGAATCCACGTCGGGCACACAAGTAGGGTGTAGTCCAACTTGTGAGATAGCCTAAGCAAGTATCAATGGCAAGCACACAAGTACACAACACTGCAAAGCAAAGACGCTCTCCCTCCTTTCCTCACACCCTCCTCACATATCCTTCTCCACGCCTTCCCTTTCAATTCAAACAAAATAAAGCAGAGACTGTCTTTGCCTCTCTTTCCCTCTCAATATCAACACAAAAAAGTAGAGTTCATCTTTCCCTCACTTGATTTCTCTCTTCTCCACCCTCCCTTCTTCTTTCCCTCTCTCCCAACGAACTATGCCCGTCTATTTACCCCCTCCTTCCCAATCTTAACAATAACCCAGTAGATACATTTTTCCTCCCTTAATTAAACCCATGGATCTTATCCTCCCTTGCTCCCAATATGAACAAAAGAAGCACAACCTACTTCCAAACCAAAAAAAAGACTACATTGCCCCTGCTGCATTCCTAGTCTCTTCTTCTTTCTACCACCCTTTCTCCTACTTTCTTATCTCCCCCAACTCCGCCCAATTATCCATAACTCCACTTTATCTCACTCTTAACCAACCAAGCAATATGCGCTCTCCCTTTCTTTCTCTCACACACTACCCCTCTACTCCTCTCGCCACACCCTAACTCAATATGAACATAATCAAGCAAAGACATCCTCTCCCTCCCTTCAATCCCCTTTTCTTTATCTAGTAACTTAACGAATTCCCTTTTCATTAACCAAAACATTACATTGATCTTTCAATTACTCAAGTCACCTGGTATATAGCTGAGTACATATCTACTTTTTCACCTTTATACTGCCAATATGCCAGTTAACAAAACATATCACTCTATCACGAGAACTACGACTCTTGAATAAAAGAAAGGGAATAGCGGAGGGAAATATACCCCAACGAAGGTGGAAATAAAAAAAATGTAAAGCTGATGAAATAAGCGAAAACCAATCAGAGAGACCGAAATAAGCAAAACCCTCAATAAAGCAAACTTAAAACAATATTTTAATGAACCACAAGTGGGTAGGTGAACAAACACAAAAGTGAAAGACCTATAATTAATTCCTAAGTTTATCCTAAATTGCATTTTGGTTCTGGAGAAGTAGCTGAAGGGCCGAGAGGACACTGGGGAAAGGAGAAAGTGGGTGAATATGGGTAAAAGTGAGGGAATTGTATAAACCACTCTGAAAAATATGGGTAATTGGAAAAGTACCAGTCAAAGTTAGAATCTTACCAGGAAAAGAGTAGGTAGCGTTAAAAACAAATAAAAAATGGTCTACTGAAAAATCAAGAAAACAATAGAAATTAACCCACCAAGAAAGATATAGAAGAAGTCAGATTATCATACAACCACATTGTCAAACCCTAGGCGGCAAGTCACAGTCATTAAAATGTGTTACAAAAGACGAGCACTCTAAAATCAAATCTACTGAGCAGTGAAAAAAAAAGCAAGAGGAAGATATTACATATGAGCCAACCTCAGGCAACCCATTAAAGGCAGATTCTAGGTGTAGAACACCATAATGGTCAGTGTTCACTCTTTGCCCAGAAGAATAAGAGAGACATGCTGCAAGCTGACAAGATACACATCAACGACAAGCAATATAGTACTATGGCAGCACATCTTGTAATCCGTAATTTCCTAAACCAATTATAACTTAAGTTTTTTAAGCACACTTGAATTTGTCTAAACAAAATGCATAAGTTTATTGTATTTTCAAGACAATCGGTAATTCTTAATACGTATTAGTGATTGTGATTTAAAAAAAGACTTCTGCGATAGGGGAGAAAATCAGGAACCTTTTGTGGACCATATTTATGCAGAAACCCTTTGGTGATCTGATAATAATAGAGAAGGAAAGCACACAATGCGAAGTATCCAATAATATTCAAATGCATCGGATCAATTAAAAAACTATAAATTGCAGGAAGTATCTAATAGGCAACTTGATAGAGAATAATAGAATAATCATTTTTTTTTTGCATAAATAAAAAGACGCCACAAACTACAGGAGAGCAAATCATTCGCTTATCCTCAAGTCCTCAACGCCCTCTGCACCAATTACCTCCACAACCAACCCCTAAGGGTATCCTATTCCCTTGTCTTGCTAATCTAAGCACCAGTAATATCCACCATACCACCACTACTACAATCCCAAACCATAGCTCTGCCACCCACTAAGATAGCCCCACCCGTCACTCTACCATCCCTGTAGCCAGAAACCCCGCCATCAGCAGTAAAGACCCCCTTAATGCTCCCTAGATAAAGAAACAACCGTGTAAACGACTAATTTTGGGGTGGTGTTATTTGAATTGAGGATGTTTTATCCTTATTCCATTTACCTAAAATGAAACAGCATTTTGTTCCTATGTTTATAAAGCTTATCTTTCTTCTTCCTCAATTGAGACTGCATCCTTTTTACTTTAATTGATATAAAGTTTATCTTGAGCTTAGTGATATAAAGTTTACTTCTCCTGTTGTTCAAGTGAAACATCATTCTTTCTACTCTAAATGACTCAGAGGAAAATAGAATGAAATGAATTACATGCATATTAATGCTGAAAATATCAAACCTTGCCATTGCAGATATTTTTCAAATCTCGTGTTTATACAAGAACTAAGACACGTATACTATACAGTCCCTGTGTTTGCCATATAAACTTTAAAGTCATCCTAGGTAGTTTAACCCAACATATACGCCTATAGCTGAAGAGAGAGCCCAAACAAGTTCATTTATACTCCTTAGTATATAATGAAATTTCCTATAAAAAAAATCTCGAGAGCAAGTCGTCGTACGTAAAAAAAAATAACTGGAATCCCCACACCACCCACCCACCCCCAAAAACTCAAACGTCTAAAATGAATTACTGAATACATAAGAAATATGACAAAACAACAATTACCCTTGTGGCTAGGATGTGTAGTGATCCTCGTTGCCAATATCCCTCTATTTCAATTTTCAATGATCCCATTGTAATAATCCGACATTTTCTCATAAATCACAAAACTTGTATCCAATTCGAGACAACAACACAAAGTACAGAGTCTTGTTAAGCTCTATTAACAGGGTCTTGTTAAATAGGATCTTGAAAGCATGATTAACTCACCCTATTATGGGAGTGAAGCAATTACCAATCCCTCATGTCCATCAATCGCCCATTTCACGACAAAGATATTCCCTCAGACAGCTCAATTCAATTCTCCATCACAAACCAATCTCAAAAACTAAATTCCACTGCCAAGGCCCTACCTAAACAACCCGCCTCCCCAACTACTAAAATGCAAACCTAAGAAACTTCAAAATAATCCATATTTATTCACAAACGTCAGGATCACAATTAAGCCCGCTGATATAATCTACGAAAAAAAAACAGAAGTTGCCAAAACAGTATGGTACTCGTCTGAAATCCATTTAAAAGACAGTCCTATAAGTGACTACAACGTATCAAATCATAGATGGTGTGCTACTAAAACCCTCTACCATTTACAAATGCTCCGACTATTTCACCTATCTAGATTATAATTGATATTCACGTGTGGACGATACAAATTTTGGAGCTCTTTATTCATCAGTGTTAGGATGAGAGCATTATGTTGCACACTCTTAGAACTTCTTATACAAAATCCTGCCATCCCAAATGCTACTCTCCCTCTTAGAACATGTAAGTCCCACCGACCCACCGACCCAACAAACCACAAACATCAATTAATTAATCAACAAAGCAAATGGACCATGTTATAATGTAGACTATCTTACAAACCAATCTCTATCGCTTCAGCCTTATATTTATTGATCAACAAAGCAAATGGATGACATACACAAGGCTAAGAATTTCCAGATACTTCCCAAATAATATATACATACCAACATACTCCATATTGATAAGCATTTAATTAGTCACATTTCTCCTCTCATTTTCATCCCCATATTGGTCCGTTTACACGGATTTGCGTGCCCTTTATTGCATTTTGCTTCCCGATTTCTCGTGCTATGAATGTCGATCTTAATTTGTAGGAATTAAGGCGGAAATGAAGAAATCGGAGCATAAAGGTCTTGCATGAGTCGGGATTCGGATATGAGATGAAGAAATGAGAAAAGCAAGCCTCAGGTGGCGCAGGCCGGCCAACCGACCGGCGGCCGGCCACCCGGCACAGACCACAATCCCACAAAGAATGAAAAAAAGAGAGAGTGGAAGAAATGGCCCAGGTAGTGCCGGCCGGTCACCCGGCGGCCGGTCTACTACCCGGCCTGCGCAACAACAGTCAGAGCTTGAGAGTGTCATGGTGTTCCAGGCCGGTGGGAGGCCGGCGGCCGGGCACCCGACCGGGACCCCTTTTTCATACTTAGAAGAATTTTTGAAGACGAGAAAGGTGAAGCTATTGATGTGCTCCAGGCCGGTCAGAGGGTCGGCGGCCGGTCGACCGGCCAGGAACGCAACTCCGCATTTCGCCATCTCTTCTATTTTCTTTCTTAATTTTCGAGATACCTATATATACCCTCCCCCTAATATTTGTAAGCAGCTTTTGCATGAACACTTAGCACAAAACCCTAGATAATTTGTAACCTCTATTACTCACTAATTACTCTCATAATCGTTCCTTAATTAAGTTTAATTTCTCAATTCAAGTTAGTAGATCTAGTCTTTCTTAGTAGAACTATCACAGTTTTGGGTTTGTATTGAAGATTTTGGGTGAAGACATTCTCCCTATTCATTAATACAAGCTTTGTTGGTACAAATTTCTCATCTTTTTGTTGTTTATGCAATCTATTTTATTTCTAGTTAATTAATTGTCATTTTGATTGTTAGAATTAATCATTTCCATAGCATGATGTTCATTTCATTATTCCTTGCCTTTAGTTGTTCGATTTCCTATAATATGAATGAGTAGTTTCCCTCTAGGGTTTAGGGGGAGCCTAAGGGAGGATTATGTGGGATAATTAGTTGGATAATTAGTAAACTTGTGGTAATAATTTGAGTATTACCCATATGCACACTAGGTGTTTGATGAAATGTGTAAACGAAAGCTGCCCACTTTATCAAGTATCGTTTGATTATCTCTTAAGCGACGGTGGTAGAGATGATTAGACTAGTGTTTATATGAGTGATTTGAGACAAATGCGATGACTTTGTTGATGATTATTAATTGTTGAGACATTAGCAATTAATTCTACTCGAATTTATTACCCATTTGCTAATTACTAGACTAGCCCATTAATCCCCCTAAGGTGAACCCTTTACCTTAGTTTTCCCTTATTTGTCTTTACCATATTATTTAGCGACTTCTTGCATTTACTAGTTCTTAGTTTTTCTTCTCACCCAACCTTTGTTAGGCTAGAATAGGACTCGATCGAACTTGTAGTTGACCCCTCCATCCTCGTGGATTCGACCCCTTTATACTACTTATATAGGGTTTATTTTTGATGTTTGCTTTGACGACGAAACACTCATCAAATGGCGCCGTTGTCTGGCGAAACACTCATCCTCGTTGGATGGCTCTGGATCGGGAGCCAGGGGTGTAGATGAGTCCTATGCAGAGGCCGGTAGTGGCCATTTTGATACTACATCCACTGACTTTAGTGGACTCTCCTGAGGCGGGACACCCATGAGTATGAATCCCTTTAATCCAAATCTTCATCATGTTTATATTTTTGTATGCATTTAGATACTTGTAATATATCCTAGTTTAGTTATCCATTTAGTTGCATTCATTTAGGCTTGCATTAGAACTTAATTTTGTAAAATATCGTCACATGTTAAGTCTTGCATCCATATAGTGTAGTTTGCATTGTATTTCTTTTGAGCATTTAGACTAGAATCATGCATTTGCATTTTATTCGAAAACCCAAAAAAAATTGAAAACTTTCCAAAATACCAAAAACATGTTATTTGTTTTGAATTCACCCCTCACACCATGTAAATACCTAAGTGTGGGGAGGGAATTCTCAAAAAAAAAAAAAAAACCAAAAACTTGTTTGATTTTTCTTTTTTCCCCTCCTTTCATATTTGAGTCACTTACTCGAGGACGAGTAAGACTTAAGTGTGGGGAGGATTTTATTTCTTTGGTATATATCTTTGATATTTGAAAAAAAAAAAAAAAAAAAAGTCGAAAAATGCCTAAAAATCGAAAAATTTGAAAATTTTCCAAAAAATATGTTTAGATTAGTTTGTATATAGTTTATTTTGTATATATTGCCGTGTGTTTCGTCTTATCTCCATCCATAGGTGCGCCCCACATCATAAGAGGCACGAAAAAGGGAAAATGAATACGCTTTGGTGAGATCTTTCCTATTTCTCTTCTCCCTTATCTCCTTTTCTTCTTACTTGAGGACGAGATGTGTTGCTGACGATGTTGTGAATTTTGTTGATTGGCGTGTGTGCCACTTGTGTGCTGTTAGGAGATAACATTAGCTTGTGTGTCATATAGTCGGTTAGAGCATGTGCATTTAGGTTGTATATATGCTAGATTACATCATGACATATAGTTGCATTTAGAAAAAAATGATTTTATAATTGTCTTTTTGGAAAACTTGTTGAATGTGCATAGTCCCTTTTAGCTACTTTTTTATTCATAAAGTGTTCATCTTAATCGTGGAATTTTAGACGCCCTGGGTTGTGCATTTCTAGTGAGTTTTGACCCGTCTACTAATGTCGAGTCACGAGTTTGCGCTTATTCCACCTCGACAACCTCAATTGATGTGAATATTCCGATGGTAGAAAGGATTCTTAGGTGACCGTTCTTGCTATGCAACCAACCTTGATTCATTGTTCTTCCACTTTTGCTCAACAAAGGAAACAAATCAAACAAGCTAAAAATATTGAGTCAATTATCATCTTTTCTTGTTTTCGTCGAGAAAATGCAAAACGAAACTTCTAGGGATTCTAGTGGACCCATATCTAGGGCCCCTTTCGATGCCACTACGGTGGGGATACCCCTATTGTTGGTTCCGACCGCGTGTCCTTGACGGAAACCGTGTGCTTTCATGCCAAAAATTGCAAATCAAAAATTGCAACTCAAAAAGAAAAAAAAAAAAAAAAAAAGAAAGAAAAAGAAAGAAAAGTGTTGAAATGAAAGTTTGGCAAGCAATTAGACTCAAATATCATTTTCCTTTTATCCTTCTTGAATCATTTGCCCTTGAGTTGCATAGTGAGACGGGACGATCCTTGTATCTCATTTATTTGAGAAACGTGAATTCCATATGCTATTGTGCTTAATAACGTCACGAGGATTTCATTTCCATCTTCCATTTTATCGCTTTTGACCAAGCAAATAGTAGACGGGGTTCAAAATTATCATTAGGCTTGCACCGCTAGGAGGCGAATATTTTTCCATGCTTTATGATACTAGTGGCTTATAAGGATCATGCATTATTTAGACGGTTTTCCTCTTAGATATTTCTGTCACATGGATGAGGCATGTGATTTTTCTTTTGTTAGATGCATCTTTGTCGTGTTCCTACGTGCTTATCATTTGGATGCGTCGCGATTTTGAGCAAACCCCTACTTGCCTTGCAAGGAGGTACTCTACCTCATGAGTATTTCGTTGTGAGTTGAAGGGACGGAGGAGGCCCGTTAATTGCCTACCGTCGGATATTATTAGTAGTTTAGGTAGTAGCCTTAGTATTAGTGTAGTGCTGAAAAAGGGTACTTATGGGTCTCGAATCTTGTTTACTTACTCGAGGACGAGTAAGTCTTAAGTGTGGGGAATTTTGATAAGCATTTAATTAGTCACATTTCTCCTCTCATTTTCGTCCCCATATTGGTCCGTTTACACGGATTTGCGTGCCCTTGATTGCATTTTGCTTCCCGATTTCCCGTGCTATGAATGTCGATCTTAATTTGTAGGAATTAAGGCGGAAATGAAGAAATCGGAGCATAAAGGTCTTGCATGAGTCGGGATTCGGAGATGAGATGAAGAAATGAGAAAAGCAAGCCTCAGGTGGCGCAGGCCGGCCAACTGACCGGCGGCCGGCCACCCAGCACAGACCATAGTCCCACAAAGAATGAAAAAAAGAGAGAGTGGAAGAAATGGCCCAGGTAGTGCCGGCCGGTCATCCGGCGGCCGGTCTACTACCCGGCCTGCGCAACAACAGTAAGAGCTTGAGAGTGTCATGGTGTTCCAGGCCGGTGGGAGGCCGGCGGCCGGGCACCCGACCGGGACCCCTTTTTCATACTTAGGAGAATTTTTGAAGACGAGAAAGGTGAAGCTATTGATGTGATCCAGGCCGGTCAGAGGGCCGGCGGCCGGTCGACGGACCAGGAACGCACTCCGCATTTCGCCATCTCTTCTATTTTCTTTCTTAATTTTCGAGATACCTATATATACCCTCCCCCTAATATTTGTAAGCAGCTTTTGCATGAACACTTAGCACAAAATCCTAGATAATTTGTAACCTCTATTACCCACTAATTACTCTCCTAATCGTTCCTTAATTAAGTTTAATTTCTCAATTCTAGTTAGTAGATCTAGTCATTCTTAGTAGAACTATCATAGTTTTGGGTTTGTATTGAAGATTTTGGGTGAAGACATTCTCCCTATTAATTAATACAAGCTTTGTTGGTATAAATTTCTCATCTTTTTGTTGTTTATGTAATCTATTTTATTTCTAGTTAATTAATTGTCATTTTGATTGTTAGAATTAATCATTTTCATAGCATGATGTTCATTTCATTATTCCTTGCCTTTAGTTGTTTGATTTCCTATAATATGAATGAGTAGTTTCCCTCTAGGGTTTAGGGGGAGCCTAAGGGAGGATTATGTGGGATAATTAGTTGGGTAATTAGTAAACTTGTGGTAATAATTTGAGTATTACCCATATGCACACTAGGTGTTTGATGAAATGTGTAAACGAAAGTTGCCCACTTTATCAAGTATCGTTTAATTATCTCTTAAGCGACGGTGGTAGAGATGATTAGACTAGTGTTTATATGAGTGATTTGAGACAAATGCGATGGGTTTGTTGATGATTATTAATTGTTGAGACATTAGCAATTAATTCTACTCGAATTTATTACCCATTTGCTAATTACTAGACTAACCCATTAATCCCCCTAAGGTGAACCCTTTACCTTAGTTTTCCCTTATTTGTCTTTACCATATTATTTAGCGACTTCTTGCATTTACTAGTTCTTAGTTTTTCTTCTCACCCAACCTTTGTTAGGCTAGAATAGGACTCGATCGAACTTGTAGTTGACCCCTCCATCCTCGTGGATTCGACCCCTTTATACTACTTATATAGGGTTTATTTTTGATGTTTGCTTTGACGACGAAACACTCATCACATATACATATGCAGAGGCAATGGAAATATAAATATAAACGTATTGAAAAGGAAGAAACAGATCAAAAGTATAAGAATATACCATGATTGAATCTTGTAGAAAGTGAGGTCCTTTGATCCAGTGCAATTGAGGTCCTTTGATTCAGTGCAATAACCCCCTAAAAAAAAGCAAAAGTAGATAAGAAAATGAAGAAAAAACGTACATTAAAAAGACGAAGCAAAAAAAAATATTAATCAGATCACATAACATAACCAATTAAATTAAACACAAGGACGGAACTCAGATTATCAACAAAACATCAATCTGATAGTAGTAATCATACGCGAAAGCCAAAGGGAGCTAAATATTTGAACATTAGTAGAAGATAAACAACCAGGAAAAAGGAATGAATTAGTAATGGAAAAAATAAAGTGAAATTACAAGTACTAACCCAGAAGAACCCAAACAACCTGGATTATATCATACCCACAATCAGCATTCATCAATGAGTTAAGGTTGGTTCTGATTTAGTCTGACGAACGATTGTAGTACAGTAGAGGAAAAGAAGGTTGCGTGAATGGAGGAGAAGGCATAGAATCATAAAATGAATGAGAAGATAGAAAATGAAGGGAGGAGATGAATTAAGGATAAGAAAATAGAAAATGGATGGAGGAGATGACTTGAGGAGGTGGTGGAGATCGGTTAAAGAAGTAAGGGTTGAGTTAGCCTTGGGTTGGGTTGAGTTAGCCTTGGCTTAAACACTATTCATAAGAAATCATTTTGAAACTTCTTACATTTAGAAGAGTTAAAGATTTGTACCCCAAAAGAAGAAAAGAAATAGTAATCTCTCAACAATAAACCACACGAGCAAAGGCATAGAACAAGGGGTCTGAGTCGGTCGACCGGCGGCCGACCACATGACCGTCTCGGAACCTTCTGCTTCGAAATGGGAATATTTGATTGCGAAGGGGCTCCAGCCGGCCACCCGGCTGCCGGTGAACCAGCTGGGAACCCATAATTCCTTATTTCTTTTTTCGCGCAAGCCAAGGACGGAGGAAGGGAGTGCCAGCCAGCGACCCGGCTGCCGGTTGACCGGCTGGTGGCCACTAGCTACTGCTGTCGCGCATCAACGAAGAAGAGCAGGGATGTAATCCATTCCGGTTTGCGGCAATGATGATGATGATGCTCGTGCTGTATTGTTGGCGGTGTGGACCACATGTAGCTGCTGGTTGTTTGTAGGGACGCCTAGACGGATTGGTATAGGTTTGAAACGAGATGAGTTGATGATGAAATGATGGTGAAAATGGTGAGTCAATTTGTTGATGCCAAGTGAAGGTGAGGGATCACGGAGGTGAGCTGGTGGTGGAGCTCTGTTGGGCTGCTCGAAAGGGAACGAGGGAGATGGTGGTGGGGTTTGATTCGGTTGAGGTGCGTGAAATGAGAACGAAAATGGTGATGTAGAGGAGATGGAGTTAATGGTAATGGTGAATTGGTGATTCGCTAATGGTGTCGTTGTTGTGGTGTTTCTGGGCAACGTAGTCCGGCAGCGGAGACGGGTTTGCTAGGTTGTCGATTGGGTAATTGGTATGTGATGATGAAGGTGAAGTGGTAAAGGTTATTTGAACATGGCAGTGAAGATGGGAAGAAGTGATGGTGGTTAATGTGGAGTATTTGGGGTTGACTTTCTTTTTATTTTATCTTGCTCACTTGTATTATGTCATGTCCCGTCTTAACCCGGCTTTATTTTTCACCTCATCTTGCTTTTTCGTCTCACTTCTCTTAACTCGGGACCTACAAAAATTGTTAAGACGAAAAGTAGTGTAAAATCTAGAAAATTAACAATTATTTACAATAAGGGTAACAAAACTAATAAAATCTAAATAATTAGTAAAATGAGCTTTTAACGATTAAAGTACGCAAAATCGAGTCAAATAAGTAGCATAAATTAGGGGTAAAACGCTACTAAAATACTACTTATCATTAGGGTGCTTTCTTCCTCTGGCGTCACCCCCTACTCTGATGCCACTCTTGGGGCTTTGCGAGAGAAGGACCCGGTCGCCCCATCTCCTTCATTGCCTTCTTTGCCTGTGGATCATCATTCTCTTGTTGACTCTTTGGCTGTGGTTTTGGATATGATTCGTAGTTTCACGCGTGGCACTTCTTGTGGCAGGGATGGGTTTCGTGCCCAACACCTTATGGACTGCTTGAGTGGCGCTGCTGTGGCTATCTCTGATGATCTGATCGCTTCTATTACTAGGGTGGTCAATCTTTTTCTTGAGGGCAGATGTCCACTAGCTCTTGGTGAGTACATTGTCAGCGCTCCGCTCACGCCGCTTGTTAAACCTGGTGGTGGTGTTCGTCCTATTGCTGTTGGCACCGTCTGAAGACGTCTTGTTTCTAAGGTTGATGCTTGTTTGGTTGGTCCTTCTTTGTGTTCTTATTTTGCTGGTCTTCTTCAGTTTGGGGTTGGGGTGTCCGGTGGAGCAGAGGTTGTCTTGCATGCCTTGAATCGGTTCATTAAGGCTCGTGGTGGGGATGTGGGGCTTTCTATGTTGCTGGTTGATTTCCAGAATGTTTTCAACCTTGTTGATCGTGTAACCATGCTTCTGGAAGTTCGCCGTCGTTGCCCGATTATTTCCCGTTGGGTGGAGTTCTGTTACTCTAGTCTTCTCCGTCTTTATTATGGGGAACATTGCTTGTGGTCTTGTAAGGGAGTCCAGCAGGGTGATCCTTTGGGCCTCTTGCTTTTCGCTTTGGTTTTGCATCCCTTGGTGTGCAAGATACGGGACTCTTTTGATTTGAGTTTGCAAGCTTGGTACTTGGATAATGGCACCATTGTTGGGGATACTTTGGAGGTGAGGAAGGTATTGTATTTGATTATGGCAGATGATCTTCAGTTTGGTCTCCATCTTAATGTCGCTAAGACTGAGGTTTTTTGGGCTACTGAGGATCCCCGGAGTCGACTTCCTGGTGTTTTCCCTCCTTCTA
The DNA here is from genome assembly GCA_022085475.1 of Heliosperma pusillum. Taxonomy (NCBI): domain Eukaryota; kingdom Viridiplantae; phylum Streptophyta; class Magnoliopsida; order Caryophyllales; family Caryophyllaceae; genus Heliosperma; species Heliosperma pusillum. The sequence continues at coordinate 135,479 of JAIUZE010001376.1, read as the reverse complement.
TTACTCGGCCTTTGCGTGGTGTCTCTGTTTTGGGTGGGCCTGTCAGTACTTGCCCTAGTTTTGACAGTGAGCTTGTGGCGAATAGAGTGACTTAGACCATCGAGCTTATGGATTTGGTTGCTAGGATTGAGGACCCGCAATGTGAGTTGCTTCTGCTTAGAGCTTGTACTGGTATTTCTAAGCTCTACTTTACCCTCCGTACTTGTTCACCGATAGTCTTTGGGTCTGTCCATCTTCGTTTTGATGCAGCACTTTGTTCTAGCTTGGAACGTATTGTCACCGTGTCCGGGCATGGTTTTGGAGATTGGTAGTGGCGCCTTGCCACTTTCCCTTTTCATCTTGGTGGGCTCGATGTTAATGCTGCGGGAGATGTTTTGCATTATGCTTTTCACGCGTCCTGTTTGCAGTCTGCAGATTTACAGGCTAAGCTACTACGACCTTCTGGTATTTTAGATGCTGGTCCTACTTTGATGATGCCTTGCGGGTGTTCTCTGAGACTACAGCATCCGCCCTTTTACGTGATCCTAGTGAAATCGCTTCCCCTAAACTTATGAAGAAACTGGCAGATATATATTTTGTGAAGATTGCTGCTACTGCAGTAGAATCTGTTTTCTCTTTGACACCGCGTCAGCTTGCGTTGTGGAAATCTCAGCAGGGTGCTCACTCCTCTGATTGGTTGCGTGCGGTTCCTAACTCTGGGTTGGGTCAAACTATGAACGGTAGGACTTACCATAGTGTGATGGGGTATCGATTGGGTATTCCGTTATTCACGGTATCTAGGCCTTGTCCTGCTTGCTCTCGGGTTTTTGCTGATGATGTCTATGGGGACCACGTTGTTTCTTGTACTGTTACTGTGGGTGTTAAGCATTGACATAACCTCGTCAGTGACACCTTATTCGACATTTGTTATACGTCTGATATTTCTACGGGTAGGGAGGTGGATATCGGTTTGGTCGATGGCCATGACGGATCTCTTCGTCCTGCGGATTTGCTGCTCTATTCCTGGGACAGAGGACGTGATGTGTGTGTTGATTTGACAGGGTCTTCCCCCTTGACTCAGACTAGGATGGCCGATTTTGTGCCCGTTAGGATTGTCGCATATGCTGCTCAGCGAAAGTGTGCTAAGTATGAGGATTTATGCGCGACAGCTGGTTATGGTTTCCTCCCCTTCTCTTTCTCTTCGCTTGGGGAGCTGGGTTCAGATGCTGTTGACTTGCTCAAAGCGGATCCAGAAATTATCGGTATCTCAGGATACAGGGGCTCAGGTGGTCGCTTATATTTTTACTAGACTTAGCTTTGTTGTAGCTAAAGGGGTGGGGGCCCATATTGTCTCTCGGCTTCCCATCAATTTTATGTAAACTTTTATTTTTCTATTAACGAAAGCTGCGCGCATCATTCCAATAATAAAAAAAAAATAATAATAATAAAAATAATAAATCGAATTACATAAAAACAAATAAAAAAATTATCTTAAACAAAGTTAACTACATGTTTGTTAACTATACATTTGAAATTACTAACATGTCCTCAAACAAACCACTTGAAATTAACTCAAGTTTGCCACATGTCATGTTTTGGTTGGTTGTGTATGAGTTTTTCATACACATTGGGTATATGTAGCGTTTTTACGGCGAGACTAACGAAAATAACAAAACTCTTAGTGCTTGTAGTGAAAGTGACAAATAACTAGAATAGTAAAAGTAACATTAGTAACCATTAACGTAGTAGATGTATCTCATAATTTGGTTGATAGTTTTTTTTAATCATAAATTTAAGAATTGTCATGATAGTAACATGATAGGCATATATACACTCCAAAATCTACATGGACACAGAAGTTTACTTTAATTTGCATAGCAGTAAGGCCTACTTATTTTGTCCATATGCAAAGAAAATATGTTTCCTAGTACTTTGTAACGCGTATTTATGGAGGCCCCACTTATTTTATCCATATGCAAAGAAAATATGTGTTATGGTACTTTGTAACATGTATTTATGGAGGCCCCACTTATTTTGTCTATATGCAAAGAAAATATGAGTGCTAGTACTTTGTAACATGTATTTATGGATACCCTAATAACAAGATGAGTAATTAATGTAATTGTAGTAGGATCGTAATAGTGAAAGGATAATAGTAGTAACAACAAAAATAATATTAGTAACAACAAAAATAGTGAAAGTGATAGTAGTAAGAAGAAGAGTAATGCAAGTAAGAGTAATACTAACGGAAGTACTAAACGTGTCTCATAATTTGGTTGATAAATTTAATCTTAATCATTCTTTTAAGAAATGCCATAAAAATTGTAGTATAAACAATCAATGTATGAATTAAATAAGTAAACGCAAATACACAATGTATGTAGCTCGAGCAGAGCCGAACACTAACTCTAATATTAAGGAATCCAATAACCCTAAGCCAAATCGAAGTGAATGTGATTCGCCCCATCACGCTCTGATCGTCCAAAACTAGACAGAACGAATCGTTGGTGTCTTGGTGATAGACCCGGTAAACAGGTCAATCGATTTGAATTCGGATCAGGTTATTTTGAGACGGATCAGTTTTACCGGATCTAGTTGATGGTGTATTGGTGTCTATTCCCGTAGATGGCAAATTAGAATCCACCCTTTCCCTAATTCTCATCGCTCATTACACCATTCCCAGCTTCAGCTTCCTGAAATGAAATTCAGCAAGTCACCCGAAATCGAACTGACAGTCGGAAACACAACACTAACACTCCAACAAGACAATGCATCAATGCACGTGGGAACCTCCGTGTGGCCGTGTTCCCTCGTCCTCACCAAATTTCTCGACCGTTGGTCTCCTTCCTCAAACCCTAACACCAACCAATACTCTTCCCTCCTCGATTTCCGCAACAAGCGCGGTATTGAACTTGGCGCCGGTTGCGGCGCTGTCGGTATGGGAATTTACCTCCTCGGCCTCCACGACGTCGTTTTGACTGATATTGCTCCTGTTATGCCTGCTCTTAAACATAACTTGAAGAAGAATAAGCAGGTTTTGAACAAGTCCTTGAAAACTGCCCAATTATATTGGTCTAATTCCAACCAGGTAATCCCCCGATGAGCAAATTCTTCTTTAAGACCGTCTTAAACTACTCCCGCTGTCTCACTCATTTATTTGCCTTTTATATTTTAATCAAAATCAAAGACAAACAAATGATTGAGACGGGAGGATTAACAAATTTCGCTGTTTATATTATATTAATAATGCATCTGCCTATTTTAGCTAGTCATCATTTATCTAATAGGGGTTAGTAATCTTCGTCCCGTACTGGTTAAGATGGAGGTATACAGAGTTAGTATAGGTCGCTCCCCTATAAATTAAAAGGTTACTATTAATGTTAATACTCCCTCCGTCCCAATCATTTGTTTATCTTTACTATTGGAACAAAGATCAAGAAAAGAGTAGAGGACCATTTACGGTTCAACTTAGTGGATGTCAAGTGGAGAATAGTCTCACTGAGAGATCAAATTTCTTATAAAAAATCTTCTTAATATAGAAAGGTAAACAAATGAATGACACAACCTCTAATGGAAGTGATAAACAAATGAATGGGGCGTAGGGAGTACATTGGAGTTGTAGAACTTTTAGCTACCATTATTTCTAACAAATGTTGATTTAAACATTTCGAATCTTGGTTTTTGGCACTAATTATAGGGCTTTTTGCGTTACCCGTCATTCAGTTTTACTATAGAACTAGGGGTGACTTGTTCCTGATAATATTTCCGTGTTTAGATTTTTGGGAATACAAATTAGTGGAATTTCATTTGTTAGTTGGTCATATAGTGTGCAATAACTCAAGCTCGGATTTTTAAACTTAGTATTTCATTGGTTTTTAGCATGTTTTCTCTGTACTTTGGGGAGTTAAGTGGGTTTAACTTGTCAGGGGTTTGTTTGTGCAGATGAAGGCGTTGTCGCCGCCGTTTGATTTTGTTTTGGCGGCCGATGTGGTCTATATAGAGGACACTGTGAAGCCGCTTGTGGAGACGATGTTTGAGCTGGTGAAAGAGGATGGGGTTGTTTTGTTAGGGTATCAAGTTAGGTGTCCTGAAGCGGATGTATTGTTTTGGGAGATGGTTAAGGAGGTTTTCGAGATTGAGAAAGTTAAAAAAGAGGACTTGCATCCTGATTACGCGTATGAGGAGACTGATGTTTATATTTTTAGGAAGAAGAAGGAGCATACTCCTATCATGTAAGATGAATTTTATTTTACTTAATTTAATGTATGCAATTGTAAGTTAAGTTCTGAGCTTGGTTTGAAATTTTGATTGATGTACTGAATTTTTTGTCGGTCTGTATAGATTTGGCGAAATTTTGAGGTTTGATAAGATACTTTTGTTTGCAATGTGGCTGAGTTAGTTCACATAGATTTTATGTATTGAGTGGTGTAATTGTTGTATCATTAGCTAGATTGTAGTGATGTGATGGATGATCGTGCGCCCTTTCATCAAGTAGTTGACATTGAACTTCAGATTATGATATTATTGCACTTTAAAAAACACTTAATTGTATCTGCTGATTGAAAGATTGAGTTCGCTACCTTGTTGGGTAACATCTATAGGAAACCATCGGTTTCGATTAGTGGTTGGGAACGCTCTGAATTTTAAGGTTGGATAAGAAGAATAGATGATCCACCATGGTTAATCATTAAAACCTACTTAATGCAGTGTGATAGTTCGTGCGCATACTCATTAATTGTTACGCAAACACCATTGTTTTCTTTAAAGCTATAGATAAGTTTTCCTTGGTAAGAGTATAAATGGCATAATGTTGGGACAATGATAACGGGGGTAGTGCGATACTAGAAGAACTCTTATGGGTTTATTATTTTATCTCTATTGCTGGTTGACTTTGATCTTTATTCTTTAATGAATTCGTAGATTCTAGGACGTGTGGTTCTGAGTTAGAAAGGATTTTGATTTTGTGAGATGAATAGAGATTTTAGCATGACATGACTATGTGAAGTACTAGCAAACAATTTCTTTTTGTGGACAACTTGTTTGTTCTCCTGAATTGTGTTTACAAGTCATAATTGAATTCTATTTAGAACTATAGCTTGTGAGGCTAGATGAGTACTATTTCCTTTTTGTACAAGTTTGATGTCTTATGATGTTATGTACTAGTGACCTAGTGTAGTACTGTAATACAGGAATTCAGAGACTTAGAGTACTGTGTTTTAATCAGCATTTATAATTTCACAATCTATTTTCAAATTTCCTGTAAATTTCTTATGAGTACTAGGAGGTCACTTATCTGGCTCATTGATTACTATATGGATGGTTATTTGGCTAGATTTGAGATATCGGGATTCCGACAACGATAGTAGGTTTACAAGTAAAAGTGGCTAAAAAATATCGTAAACCTTTTCTCTGTTAAATCTCCAAGGAATATGGTTCCTATGTAAACTATGGTCATATTGTCGATAAGGTGAAAAGTAATCTCGCAAATCAATAGATGTCTACGTGTTTACTGGATATATAGATTAAGGCTCATTGCTCATATAACGAAGCTCTTATAGGACTCTTGGCTTTCTGGAGCTTCCATCATATTAATTGGTTTAGAGGGTCTGTAGATTATTTAGTATTAGCAGGGGAATGATATGCTACTGCCGTATGCTTGTGCAGTTGTGCTGAATTTATCTTAGAAGAAGTAACTTTGCAATCTCCTGATTTGTCATATAGTTACGGTCGGTTCGGTTGGCGAACCGAATTGTTACTTTGGTTCAATGAACTGGATTCACGGTTCGGCTACAAATGGAACCGTAACCGAACCGTTTTGGAATGATTATTTTCGGTTCGGTGCACCGTCGAACCCGGTTCGGTTTTCTGGTTAACCGTGAACTGCTATGGTAGTTAAGCATCAAACCAAGAAAACTTTCCGAAACGCCCAAAAGCCAATAAATCTGAAATCCCCTCTAATCAATTTCTAGTTTCTACACTTACCAAATAATTGGGTATAATAATTCATATATTCATATAACTTGACAAAATTGTGCAACCATCAATGTTTCACAATTTGTCTCATAAAACAATCGAACCTTCAACGTTGGTGGTTATTGTACCACTTTCCCTTCACCAATCAGCCGTCGTTTTATCCACCACCAGTCAGCACGAACTGTCGACAAGCAAGACACGAAGGTCGAAGGAGCGCGAAGAAAGGCTAAAAAAGCGTCGAACAAGCTGCCCAAGGAGGAGTGAAGGCGCACTGAAGTGGACGCCAAAGAAGGGTAGCCGGTGAGAGATGGCCAGAGTTACAGACCACGGAAAAGAAACAAGGAGAATGGTGATTTTTGTTTAGTTTTGGGATTGTGGCCGCGGAAAAGCAAACTTGGTTTGTTTTAGTTTTAGGGTTTCCTCTTTCTTCTTTTTGTGTCTTTTTTCGTTCCGGTTCGTTCACCGATATTGTAAAATAGTGAACCGAATACCGATCCAGTTTCTCTAAAAAAATATCATTTTGGTTCACCGTACTGGTTTGGCCATTCAGTTCGGTGAACCGAAACTATAAAATTGTAACACCCCACATTAGTTGAAGAGGTCCATTGATAAGCTTAAATGACTAGTGCTTAAAGGGATTGAAAATACTACTCATATTAACAAAGTGCACTTTCTTTTCTGGTCATCCAAGCAAAAGAACTCAAAAGTTAAGCGTGCTTAACTGAGAGTAGTCTTAGGATGGGTGACCCCTAGGGAAGGTTTCTGGGATGCGCATGAGTGAAGTCAAAATGCGCTGGAAATGACCTGTGTTGATCTGTGGGCCATGTACACAGCTTGGCGAGCTACCGTGAGTGGCCGCTCCCGACCCAGGGTTTGGGCCGGGGTGTTACAAGTGGTATCAGAGCAACTCTGCGACTGTGCGGTGAGCCTGTGGTCCGGAGTACCCAGGCCATCCACCTAGCGGGGGGAGGGTTATGGGCCGGGGTGTTACAAGTGGTATTAGAGCAACTGTGTGACCGTGAGGTGATGGAGGCAGTTGTTATACGCTCCATTGTGATCACCCACCTAGCGGGGGAGGATTCTGGGTTAGCGGTTATGCTCCCAGATCGTAATGTGATGGAGGCAATTGTTATACGCTTCTGGAGGCAGTTTTTATACGCTTCATTGTGATCACCCACCTAGCGCGAGGGGGGGGGGGATTCTGGGTTAGCGGTTATGCTCCCAGGCGCAACCAAGTGGGGGTGATTGTAACACCCCACATTAATTGAAGAGGTCCATTGATAAGCTTAAATGACTAGTGCTTAAAGGGATTGAAAGTACTACATAAATCAACAAAATGCATTTTCTTTTCTGGTCATCCATGCAAAAGAACTCAAAAGTTAAGCGTGCTTGACTGAAAGTAGTCTTAGGATGGGTGACCTCCTGCGAAGGTTCCCGGGATGTGCATGAGTGAGGACAAAATGCGCTGGAAAGGACCCGTGTTGATCTGTGGACCATGTGACCATGTACACAATCTCACAAGCTATCGTGAGTGACCGCTCCCGACCCAAGGTTTGGGCCGGGGTGTTACAAAAATGGTCGGTTTTTCGGTTAATCGGTGCAGTTTTTACGACTCGGATTTTTTTAACACCCCCAAGTTACGGGGTTGGTTTCTTATTGATCTTTCATTCTGTTTGTTTCTGAGTGACCTGTTAGACCAATTGCCATTGTACTGATCTGGATCCTTTTATTTTAACGTAAATTTGTTGTTAAATACGGAGTAACGTTTCAGACTGTTAGTCTGATGCAGCTTTTAATGAACCTTTTTGTGCCTATTGCAGAAACGAAACAATAACCTCGGAAAAAGATTCTAATGCTTAAAGAAAGAAGAGCAGCCAACTTGGTGCAGTTAACAGCTTTGTGACAGAAGTGGAAATTTTCTGTCGAGGGTGTAGGCCTAACCCAGGTTTGTGTAAAGCTTGTTTTCCTTGTTAGCAACACATGTTCGACTTTCACAATATTACTTACTAGAATTTGAGGTCACCTTCCAGGAATTGACACTGCTACTTGAGACTTGAATCGTGAAAATGAAGTTTTCTTTTATTTGAAAGACATCTTTTGTAGTAAATTTAGTTACAGCCTTAGTTTCTTTGACAATATATTGTGATTAACTTCAAGGTGTACTATTATATGATTATAGGAAACACAATTTAAGCTTGTGAGGGCCTATAGATTCTGACTTGCTATGTATCTCATATTTTGCATATTCTTCTGAAATTTACAGTCATGTAACTCTGCTTTATATCGTGGAAGCTGCTTTATAGACTCCATTCTTGTAATTTGCATCCCCGCCTTATTTATATTTATATATAGAAGAGCTTAATTGACATTTTTGATGAATTTAGTTCAATAGTTGCTTGTTGTACATTATTCCCATTTTCAATCGTGTGAAAGACCCAATATCCTTTTGAGTTTTGAATCAATAAACAAAATAAATATGTGTACTTGTATTTTACTCACTCTCATTTAATAAATTCTACCTTTCGCGTATTACTCTCATCAACTATTTTCCTAACCCACCACCCACCCTCATATAATCCAACCAACCTATACAGTATACACCAGCACCAGCACCACTAAAAAGCCACAAACCACCCGCCACCCGCCACCCTCAATCCCCCGGAAATTAATCCCCACCCCTTGAAACACCCTCCATCGCCCGCTAGACCCATTCCCATCTCTAAAAAAAATCCAACTCACCCGGAAAAAACCCTGTCCCACTAAGATTGTTTTTAGCAGGGATGGGTGGGTTTGGTAAAGGAGAGGATGTTTCGGTGCGAAAGGTATTAAGGGTGGTTGGGTCGTACGTAGTTGTGAGTGGCGAGGGTTGGTGGGGGTAATGAATAAGGGTAAATAGGCAATTTTAATGACTAAATAGCACTTGCACAAAAAAAAGGGTCTAATATCAAATGTAAAAAAACTATTGAATGGGAGGAAAAAATAAGGATTATTTCATAGGAATAATCCATCATATTGATGTCCTACTTATACTAATCCAACCTTCATATTAACTCACATTAATACGTACTATCCAACGACCTTCCCATGATAAACTTAGGTGACCGGCTACCTGTTAAACAGGTAAACTTTTTCTTTAAATGAACTAAAAGGTCGTTTTTTTACTCTTCTCTCACTTCTTTGTTTCTGCTATATCCTCTTTCTAGTGTAAATCTTGATCAAGTCATCAAATTGATTCTCCATTTTCTCATCATCATAACGAAGGCAGTGTATTTGGATAAAATCCTTTCCTCAGCCCTCAGCTCCACCGTCTGCTCACTCCGCTCTGCCCTTGTTGTCATCAATTTCTCCGTCCTCGATGACCCAGTCTTCTCCTACCACTGTCACAACACCCACGTACAATGACGCAATCACAGTCTACATATTCAACCTCGCTCCACTTTCCAAACACTATGCTTACTCCTATGGTAAATCAACCGGTGAGATCCCAGTTTTTTTAAACCTCCTTCATCGTCAACAATCCTCAACACCAGTCAAGTATCGGAAATCGGGTATATTTAACAATCTTCGTCACCAATCAAGTAGCAGAAATCGGGTTTATTATTGAATAAGAAAGCTAATTAAAGAAGATATCGGTTTATGATTGAAGAAGATCTGATCTGGACTTATTATTGATCCTAAAACAATACAGCAAGAAAAACTACATCAACAACAATTATAGCCAACATAAACGATAGACTTCTTTTCCCCAAAACTTTGTTCATTCTTTACCAAACTTCCGCCAACAAGAACATCCTTTTCTGAATTCATATTCTTAACAAGTCCACTCTTGCTATCAATTTCTGTAATGATTCAACGAATTGTGTGGGTTAATTGGGTATGAACTTGCATATGACGAGTTCACTATATACACTATAACAAGGGAGGACGAAGAAAGCTTGTTTTAAAAAAATGAAATAAATGAAGGAGAGGATGAAGAAAGATGGAGGAAGAAGATGAAGAAATAAAGCCAGAAGAACAAATAAAAAGAAGCTTGGAATAATAAATAAGAAAAAGGACGAATATAGAAATAAAAGAAAACAACCGGCTAGAGTAGGTAACATAAGTAGCTAAGTGCAGCCTAGGAATTTCATGTGATAGTATTATTGTGAGTTAATATGAAGGATGGATTAATATAAGTGGGACACTAATAGGATGGATTATTCCTATGAAATAATCCAAATAAGAATCAGGAGTTGTTAGATGTAAATCTTGATTAATTTTTTATAAGTGGGCATACAAAAATGTGCACCCCAAGTGGACATGGCTACATACATCCGACTCCTCCTTACGCTCCATAGGGAGAATTCCTTGCGTTGGGTTAATGTTGGTTATGAGTTAACACGTTCCAATAGTTCACTTGAGTGTCTTATGCTTTGAGTGAATTCAAAGTATTTAGGAAGAGTGATCACAGGCTTGTTGGACAGCCAGAATGCCATAAAAAACATAAGTAGCTAAGTGCAGCCTAGGAATTTCATGTGATAGTATTATTGTGAGTTAATATGAAGGATGGATTAATATAAGTGGGACACTAATAGGATGGATTATTCCTATGAAATAATCCAAATAAGAATCAGGAGTTGTTAGATGTAAATCTTGATTAATTTTTTATAAGTGGGCATACAAAAATGTGCACCCCAAGTGGACATGGCTACATACATCCGACTCCTCCTTACGCTCCATAGGGAGAATTCCTTGCGTTGGGTTAATGTTGGTTATGAGTTAACACGTTCCAATAGTTCACTTGAGTGTCTTATGCTTTGAGTGAATTCAAAGTATTTAGGAAGAGTGATCACAGGCTTGTTGGACAGCCAGAATGCCATAAAAACAAAAAGGTGGAGGCAATGAGATTTGAAGTAAAAGCTTTGAGGTTCTCCATTGAGGGGTAATACATTTTCCATTAGGGTTACAAGATTCGTAATACTGTTGATTCGAGTATGTGATTCGAATTCTGGATTCCTTGATTTTGGGAATCCGATTTGGTGGGCGTATTAGAATCAACAAATTTGGTAACTACCAGCGGAGGAGAAAATTGATTAGTCTACTGATCTTTTTGCTACATGAATTTCGAAAAATCAAAAGCGAAGGAAAAAAAACAAGAAAACAAGTGACGTAGCCAAATAAAAGAAAATTGATCATTGCTAATGGTCTTTGCTTCAACGATTTAACTATTAATTCACCAATTCAGACTTTCGCGGGTCATCCGTTGAAGCTAACGAATGAGTCTTGTAGGCTAGGATTATCAGACTTAATGTCCCATTTTTTAAATGCGTACACTTCTAATCAATTGAGATACGGTATATGAGGCGAAGGTTAGTATGGATACATAAACAAGTTCCTTCGTTCTTGTTTTGTTCAACTTATTCTTTACCACACTACAAATAAATATGTGAGTACCCCTTTTTTCCTCTCTAGTGAAGAGCTACTAATAAGTTGCTATCGTATATGAATTGCAATTTGAGCCAATTTTGGAGCCTCAGACCACATATATGATTACGGCACCACAGATATGATTACAGCATTTATGTTTCCCTTTAAACCAAAATTCTCTTCAACATATAGAACATGCCAAACTCTTCTCTTAGCTTAAGCTCCTCCATTAGGTTCATTGCAAGCTTCTCAAGCTCAGAACAGTTTGGCCTATTTCATATGAAGAAGGGATAATTTGGTTTAAAGGCAGCTCAAACAGATGCTTTAAGGATGGATGTTATTAGTTGGTGGTCTTCTTATGGTTCCAAGGCTCTGAAGTTGGCTCAAATTGCAATTAAAATTTTATCACAGCACTACATAGTGTGGAGAAGAATTTGAAGTACTTGTAAAGTTATTCATAGTGTGGTAAGTAATAGGTTGAATAATAGAACTAATAAACTTGCTTTTATACTTTCAAACATTCGGCTCATATCCCACTTGACTATTGATTATAAGTGTGGCACATTTAAAAAATGGGATGTTGAGACTGATAATCCCAGCTTGCAGCATTGCAGGATTCGTCCATTTACGCTTCAAGAGATGACCTAGAAAAGTATGAGGTGAGAGTAACAGTTGAATTGCCAATTAAAAGGCTTGAAGCAGAGATCGGTATCAATGATCAATTTTCTTTTATACGGCTAGTTATTCACCTGTTTTCTTATTTTTCTTGTGATTTTGTTTTTTTCGAAGTTATGTACCAAAATATGATACCATGAATTTCTCTTATTTAAGCATTTTTCAATATTATTTTTTTGGAAGATTAAGTTTGTGGATACGATTGAGAATTAGGCTCTTTGTAATATGCCAACTAAATCATGTACGGAAAATAGAGCAAGACGCAAATTCAAATCATGTATCCGAATTGACCGTTACCTTGATCCTAAGAGTGTACAAAACTTCATCGTCCAAAATGGTTGTTTGCTTCTGTGTTGATTCAAAAGGAGTGGATGAGTTTTGAGATTGTTTTGGTGAATGAGTTGGTGAGTAATCTTAGCCCTTACATCTTCCTGTCCTTTGAGATAGCCCTTTAGTTTTCTTCGTAACAACGATCATTCAAAAAGTTCTACTCTCTTTATCGTGAAATTTTAGATGTGTTCTGACTTTTTCTAAATTGTAGGTGTGGATATCTTATTTAGTGGTTAACTTGTAGCTTACCACAGACGTACTTTGCGGTAATGGGATCTTATCAGACAGTACTCAAGGATAATAAAGCAGGTGAGTTTATTACATCAACATAATGAGAGATAATTGTGTGCATGAAATGAAGACATTATTCAATTCCCTATATACACTTAAAATACAAACATATCATTCTAGTATTATTTGTACCCCGCAAAATTGGTGGCGGCCTTGTACTCTGTTGATTTGATTTACTTGCTAGGAAAATTAGTCAGGAATGCTTACCATCCTTATGTAGGTAGAAAAGAATAGCCTGGTGCTCTTTGTTATCAGCTACTATGTTAATTAATTATGAACAGACCTATCAAGGACAGCAAAATGGGAACACAACTGTGGGGGTAGTTCCTGTGTCGTTGGTTCTCTGCTCAAAGGATATAATCGAAGTTTGATTATAATACTCGCTAGATTCATTTCTAGTACTTGCATTTGCTGTCTTTCCATTTAGCTTCAAGATGGATCCACATTGTCTAGGTTGTGTTTGGTAGAATACTTTGGAGACGACTAGTTCCCCATCCTTTTCTTCTTCATCGATGCCTAGATGATACTGATGCATCACCCAGCTGGTCTTTTGGGGTTTCCTCTGCTTGCCATAGTTGGTGTAAAGAACCAAGATCTTCTTGTAACCTCTCACTTTGCCACTGATAAGGACAGGTCGAGTTTTCCCCGTTTTGTGCCAACGGGTCTCGCTGCCATCTTCATCTGTGTGTACCTTTCTCCGCTTTCTTGTTCCTGTTGTGTATGCTTTGGACGGACGATGGAAGAAGTGTCGGATTTGCCCGTCTTTGTTTACTCCTGCATCATGTTCAATTTCAAAATTACTTGGCAATTTGGTTCGTCTTGTGTCCGATACTCGAGTATCGGTGGTACTCGGACATGAATGTGAATATGTGACTCTGACGGCCAGACCCCTCCTTTTGATTAAATAAAGCCTAAGATGTGTGGATTTATTTTAATAGAATAGTTGTATGCAACACTCGGACACACAACTGAAGTGGTCTTAGCCTAGTGGTAGGATGAAGGTACTGTGGACACTACTAACTAGGTACCAAATCCAAATCAATTGTCTCCAATATTATAATGCACTTGTGACTCATTTTGCCAGAAAAAAAACATGAAAAACACTCGGACACACATCAGAGTTGGAGCAACAAAGTTTAAAAGGAGGCCTCTGCATGCGGCCAACGTCTCATCCTTTGCCAACCGTGTTTATGAGTATATATCGTACTATGTTATATACAACACAAATGTGCTGTTTATGGCCAGAAAGTTGGAAAGTCACATCGAGCTTGGAGTTGGAGATTGGACTGAAAATGTGCAGATCTACCAATCTACGGTTTTACAAGTTTTGGTGCAAAGCGAAATGGCACCTAACATCCACAATGAGTATAAAATATTTACCAATTCCACTTGTATTGATCTATTTTCTATAGTTGAAAGATTTAAAAAGGGTTATGCTCTTTTATAGGTTTGACCATTTTATCCCTTTCATTTCTTTGTTCTCAATTTATTTAATTCTTTCAATTTCATCCCCAAACTACCACGCAACCACCTCAATCACCACCCAAGAACCACCATACGTCCTATTGCTATCACCTCTGCCCCACCGCGGCACCACTCAAAACACCCACCCTTCACCAGCCGAGCCACCCTCCAAACCCACTCTTGCCGGCCAAGCCTCCCTCCTCACCTACCCACCCTAAATAACAAAGGAAAATAAAATCGTAACCCCTCCCCCGCCAGTCTGCCACCATGGGACCACCCCTCTCTCTCCCACCTTAGACGTGCCACCATCAGATCACCCAGATCCCTCCGTCCTTACCACCACAGTCGCCCACCCTTGTTGTCGTACATCGTGCACCTGTCACCACCAACCAACCACCTAGATCCCTCCGCCTGATGACCACCGTCATGCCCTTTGCCCTTCCGGCGAATAGATACCCCCATCCCAATCCCCGGCCAACCCCACCACCACTTCTATGAACCCTTTTTGCAAATTTTTCCATATTGAATTTGTATGTATTTTTGATATAAAAATTGGATGTATTGTTGATTAAACTAGAAAAATAACTTGTTTAATGTATGAATAAAAGTACATAATCGATTAGTTTGCAAGATTAGGATTACTTTTTACTGGAGAGGAAAAAGAGAAGAGAGAAACTATTTTCTTTTTTTTAGGAAAAGGGCATATAGTGGAAAAATTGCGGAAAAAAGTTTGTGAAAGAGTAAAAAGTGCCATAAAAGAGCAATTACTTTTAAAAAGTAATGCTAAAAATAACAACTCTTGCCCTTTCTTTGGACGACATAAACCAAACAAGAACTCTTCCTGTTTACCCCTTCAATTAAAAAGTATGAGGGCAATCTCAGTTTGGATTGTGGGTAGACCTGTCAAACGGGTTTTAAACCCGGTCGGGTCAAATACGGGTCGGTAAGGGTCAGAAAACGGGTCATGAAATAGTCTATAACGGTTTTTTTTTTTATCAAAAAACATTTTTTAAAAATTCAACATAACTAAAATTAATATTTTAATCATATTTAATGTTTACATTAATTATATTGATATAATTATTAAAATAAAGCTGTTTTAATAATTATTTTAATATTAAGTATTATAAAAGTTATATAAAATTGATTTTTAAATAATTGTGTGTGTAATTTTAAGTACTAAAATTAATAATTTGTTAACCATTTTTTTCAAATATAATATATAAATATTAATATTTTAATAAAATTTTAGATTTACCTTTGACCCAACTGGTCGACCCACTCTGGTTGGGTTTTGACCCTAAAATAACGGGTCATTTTGGATTCAGGTCAAACGGGTCTATGGATCAAAATTTCCGGGTCTTAACTTAGAAAAACGGGGTTGAGTCAAATCGGGTTTTCGGCCCGGGTCAGAATTTGACAGGTGTAGTTGTGGGGGTACAAAATTTATAAACGGGACAACTAATTCAAAATAAATGTTGGAGAACAAAGGACAATAAAAGTAGATTGGAAGGATTAGTAATTTGTGAAGCTTCTTTTAAACGTACTCCATCCATCTCGATCATTTATTTACTTCTATTTTTGGGTGCTTTATTCATTTGTTTCCCTTTGTATATTGTGAACAGTTGGTCTTGCTTCAGACGGACCATTTTGGTCTGAAGCAATAAGACGAGATTTTGTAACCACTTTACAGTTAGATGTAACCACTATTGAAAACAAGTTGATATAAGCTGTGGTTACATTTTATCAAAAAGTGGAAACATAATCTCGTCTTATTTTTCAGACGGAATTAGTCTGTCTGAAATAAGAATTTGTGTATTGTGAATGTTATTATAGAGCTACTTTGATCTTCCATTATTGTCCACCAGTCATCGATTAACACCCTTTACCTTTTCGTGGTCTCTGGACATAAAATAAAGGTAAACAAATAATCAAGGGAAAGAATGGGTTAGCGTCTTTTTTTTTGGGTTATGTATAGATTAGCACTTTAGTTTTGTTGTCTAAAAGCTAACTGCTCCCTCCGTCGCCTTGTGATGTGTACGTTCTATGGCCCGGGGAATGGCTTGACCACAGTGATACCTTGTGATTTGTAGTAAGCATCAGGATGCCTTGTGATTTGTAGCAAGCATCCTTGATTGTGATTGAGATGGACTCATGTAATGTTGCTGGACTCGATTGTTAAATATTTTCCCTGGATCGGTAGTTACCAAATTATTCATACTTTTTAATTTCAGGCGACTCGTGTAATCTACTCCCTCTCATCCATTCCAAATGTAACATTTACTTTTTTTTGCACAATTCATCGATGTAGAGAGTCTATGGTTCATTTTTAATATATAATATAATAGAAAGTATAATCCATTGAAATCTTATTTGATTCATTGTCATGAATCCTATAGTTAAGAATATTTAGTGGTATTAAATAATCAATATTTAATATTTAGTGCTATTAAAATTAAATGAAAGACCATCGTAAAAATCACTGGGGGATAAATGTCGTTCATTAAAGACATTGGTTCCCGATCTATATATAATATTAGACGTGCATGTCCTATAATATTAGACACAGGGCTGTATCTTCTCTGGCTCGCTGGCCCACTATGCTAGCTCGCCCAACCCGCTCCTCCAAACCGGGTCGGTCCCGGGCTCCATTCTCCCCGGCCCACACCCCCAGCCCGCCTAGCCCACACCCCCAGCCCGCCCAGCCCACACTTTCCCGTACCCATTTTCAGTCATTTTTTCCCAAGCGGGCCGGTCCAGGGCCACCAAATCCCCAGCCCGGCCCGGTCCAACCCGCATCCCTCTGGCCCACAGTACGGGCTCGGGCTCCCTCTCCCACAGCCCGTTCCGCTTCCAGCCCGGCCCAGCCCGCTGCAGCCCGACCCACTGTCCAGCTCTACTCGTAACAATTAATAACATTGTATAATGTGACCTATTTGTGGTCGAATTAAAAAAAATCAGGGCAAAACTCTTTGCCATCTAACTTGAATATTTAAGTAAAACTTAGAATTACATTTGCAGATTATTGGCCGTTATATTGAAAATCAAGTGCAATGTTGATTCATAATATTGGATTTGTTTTTTTTTTTTCCAGACAATTCGGTTTAATTCGAATTCGAGTCGGGTATAACCATTAGGGCGGTAAAGCTCTACCTCATGAGTTCTAACACTATTGCGTTCCCAGGACTCGAATATATATGAGACATCTGATTAAGTTATAACAACTCATTGCCAGTTGATCTAAGAGAGTTTGTTAATAAGAACTTTTAAAATAAAGTTCTTCCATTTTAAGTCTACCATTTAATTGTCAAAATAAAAATTGGGTTCTTATTTAAGAACTAAATTCTGTGATTATTTCAAGAAAAAAAATGGCTTGCTGGAGAGAAAAGATTAGTAGTGGGTCACAATTTAAAACAAAATAAAAAGTTCTTCTATTAGGACAAAAAAATTTGAATTTAGAAGTTGATATTAAATTTCTTCGCATTGAATCAACTTTATGTAAAGTTTTTTCATTGCATGCTCATAGATTGTTGAGAATATCAAAATGATAATTTATTTAGTTTGAGAATAATTATGATCAAACTGACTAGTTATTTTTTATAGTAAAGTCGTTTATAAAACAACTTGAGTTGGTAAAATTATTTTCCCATAAATTATTTCTCGGATGTTTTGTACGGAAACCCATCGACTATTATAACCATTATGTACTACAATTATATAGATTTAGGTTAGTATAGGCCTACACTTGGGTTTTTTTTAAACACCTATGTTTCATAGTACAAGTTGTTTTAGAAAAAAAATTAAAATTTTTCTCATGTATTACGAGCATGTTTGGCCATAATTAAGAATGTTTACTTTTTTAAATGAGCTTTTTCAAAATTACTTTTCCACAAAATTGTTAGTGTTTGGCCAAAAATTTACAAAACTGTTTTCTACTAGTTTTACGTGTTAGGCCTAACTAATTTTTCTTACAAAAGAATTTTGTTTCCTTAAATTTAATATTATATTCCCTCCATATTATTTTTATAGTCATATAGTATGTCTTCGTGAAATTAAGATAAAGTTTTGTAATTGTTCAACTAGCACGGTAAAATAACATACACATATGTACCATTTGACTAAAATTTAAAGAAAAAAGTATCAATATCATTAAATTTATCATCACACATACAGACAAATAAAAGGAATATGTAAGCCAATTACACTAAAATTAATATATAACGTAACTTGCGAAAAATATAAATATGTAATAATAGGACATTGATAAAATAAATGAAACAATTTAAATGTGATAGAGGTAGAATACCAGAGAGAAGAATGCAACAATGACTTCATTTGCTAAAGATAAACTAGTCTTAAACCCGTGCAAATTGCACGGCTATGCTGTTTAAGAATTTGTTATTATAAAAAATGTACCATTTAAGGTTAATTTTTATATTAATTAATTAAGTTTTTTAAATTTAATTATCTTTAGAAATAAAATTTTAACGTAAAACAATACAACCTCCATACTTTTTGTTTAAAAAATTGTTTACATATGAAACCATTGAATAATAAAGTCATATTTAAGATTTTACATTTGAATTATAAATGTCATTTGCAAATAAGTATATAAATGATATGTTAGGGTAAAATGTTAGGGTCAATTGACCGTATAATTATTGTAATACGATGTCTACTTTTCTTAGCTAAATTTGAGTTTTTAGTTTGTCTAATTTCTTGGGTGACTTTAGAAAAGCACGACTTGTATAAGATAAGACAAAATTAATTAGAAGAAAATAAACGCAAAATTCGTGAAATTGAACAGGCTAAAGGGTTGCAGACTCTTACAAATTGTTAAACCTGTTTTTTGTTTACTCAAATCCTTGCACGGGAAAAAAAATGTAAATTTTGACTCGTGCATATTTAAAATGATTTTTTTTTTCTTTTAGTACATATTTATTTAGTGAAATGGAACTAAATGAATATTTTAACCCGTGAACATTTAACCCGATTTAGTCAAATTGTTAGATATTCAAATCAATGAAATTATAAGATATATATTATAATAACTAAAAATTAAGCGATACTTATATATATAAACTTCAAAACGCTCATTAAAATAATTAAAAAATTGTATCACTGATCATCAATACAACAACTAAAAAACAATTAAAATAATTGACGAATTACTATACTATCTTCAACCTACATTTTTTATAAAGTAATAGCCCCATATATTTAACAATATACAAATATACAATTGCAAGTGAATTTGGTGTGAATTACACTGAGCAACGGGTAATTGAACTTCCATTTTCAATGTCCGAGACCGTGCTGATATTTTGTATATTAGGCCGTCTGACACTAATGTTGGCCAAAATTAAGGAAATCAACTTATAGATAAGTTAAGTTGATAACCAAAATATTCATTAATGAGTGGTTATGAAATATGGTAATGCATTGAAGATAGTAGGTAGCTATAGAAAAATGAAATGTAAAAAAATGTTGTTTAGAAATTCCTACTTTTAAGGTGATGTTGCCACATCATCTTTGTGGTTGTTCTTTTAATAAAGAAGGATGATAGATGGACCATCTCAACCAAAATCTTAAGGTGATGGTTGAGACCCATATATTATAGTTATATTTTATTATGCCCCTTCACTCGAATGCCCATTGGGCTGAATAGTGGTTAGTGCACATGCCCCCCATACCATGTGTTGGGGTTTCCACTTGGTGAGTTTGTGAGATATTAGGGGCTGCCAGGGTTTGAACATGTAACCTTCGATCACTCTGGCTCTGATACCATGATAGATTGATAGGTAATGGTTGAAGCTCATATATTATAGTTATATTGTATTAATAAAAGTTCTAATTAAGGGAGATATCATTATTTAATAGTGCCATCAAGGAATATGCTTAAAGCTTTTTGTGACAACAGAAGCAGAAGTAACTTCTGTTTCTAGGGGTTAAATTTAGAAAAATAAGATTTATACAAAAACAAATTTTCATTGAATACGGGGCATATATGTGTTTAATTAAGACGAGTTTGATTCCCTCTTACAAGGACGTAAGTGAGAGGATAAGTGAGATCCATCTAGTTCCTCACTTGCCCTTCTTTTGCCTTATTGTGAGAGAGGATCCGACCCATATGCAATGAAGACGGACATGCCCCATCTTTAATGGGAGCAATAACTGAAAAAAAAAAGTTTTTACAATGGTAAAATTAGTGTTTGGCATTGCTTCTATTTTTGTAGTTGAAAAAATAATTTTTAAATGGGGCCAAACACCATCTACATACATGTTATTTTCTTTATTTTCTTTTTTTAAGGTACCAAAAATTAGAAACGAAGGTAAATAAGCATTTTATTGGTGAAAAAAAAATTTCTTTTTTATTTTCGAAGAGCATTCACTCGGTATAACACATAACTAATAATACAACAATTCTCAATACATTCTTAATTCTTTTAATTGTGATTTGTTTTACTAACACAACATTTCTTTGAACCATATACCTAATCAACTAATTAATTAGAAAAATACTATTTACCTAAAAAATGAAAATGAGAATTACCTGGTAACCTTTGAGGGTGAGTGTAACAAATGCCATTTTCACCTTCAAGGGTTGGAATAAACTCATCAATTAAAGGATGTAAGCCATGAGACTCCTCAGGGCTCACCTTCCCTTCCAAATGCTGCACCAACTCTTGATCTGTTGGATCAAATCTTACGCCTGCCGGTAATCCCGGTAGATCATTTATCTTAGCCTAATTAATATCCATAAGCAAAACATTTACTAGTTTAATTTCATTATGTATATATAAATAATGGTAATATATTGGTTTGTTGAATTTTAATGTCAGGGTTCATTTTACAAACGTCAAACGTGTAGCTAGAAAACAAATGATACCATAATGCTTAAGACGAGTTTGTAATATAAGTCTTTTGTAAAAGGAAGGTAATAACAAGTAATACATAAATCTTTTTGTGAAAGGTCATAATTGTCGTAAACTTAAGATGAATTAAATAAGATAGCAACATAATGCTTAGGTTAGTAAGGAGTAGTAAAAAACTTGTCCTATTTATCCGAGTAAGATGGTATATTGCGATATGACATGTGTACCGTATTAAGAGAGACCAATTGCAAGTAATACACAAATGAGTTCTTACATAAAGACAATTTCAAGTATACTCATTGTCTAGGATGATTTAAGTATAACTCACAATTTTAATTTCATTTTAATAATTTTAACTATCTTAGAAAATTCTTGAAGGTATTTGCTAGCAAAATTCAAACTCGGATCACTCATTTATCACAAATTCATAAGCATTAGTTCATTACCTTTGACTTTGGAGGCTAGGTTTCCGAACATGTGGAATAATAATACGACTCTATGAGTACTAAATTCGCTCATTTCAAGTCATTTTCCTATTTTTATTTGAAATTTTCTCCCACATAATTTAAACAACGGACCAAAATGACTTGAAAGGAGCGCGAGTACATATATATGAACTGATAACCTGTTGTTGGAGCTTGATTTGGTGACCACAAGAAGGGCAAGACTTTATTCTTGAGGAGGAGTGAACAGTTTGCACATCATCATGGCTATCATTGGACCAACTCATGATAAATTATTTATAGTCTTATTACTTTGCTTAACTTAATTATATATATTACAAGTTCATTATCCTACCATATCGAGGATGCATGAAATTATACTAGTGTGATATGAAGCATAAGTTTTTAGGAGAAGGTGAAGAAAGCAAAAGAAGGTGCCAACTTTTTAGGAGATCAAGTCATAACTTTTGCTCCAATTATATGTGTTCTAGGAAGGAAGGTATTGATTTCCATGAAACCCTTTTTGCTTAAGTAAGAAACAAGTATGGAAATCTTTTGAAGTATGATAAGTTACCAATAAAAAACGAGTAACACAAGGGATGATTGCTTGGATCTTAAGTTTGTAATATAAGTATCGAGATCAAGTTTCTAATATAAGTTTAAGAAGAGAAGAAAATGTCTCTTTTGACACTCTCCTAAGCCAAAGTTTGATTTGTTGAAACCTAGACGTAAAGAAGCTCATTATTTAATGAAACAACCATATATTTGATATACATTATTTTACATTATCGTGTCACTACCTCTAACCTTAAATTACCGTATGTATTTTATTTATTACTATCGTTAAATGAGATATATCAACTACTGTATTAATTATATGACCGCTATATAACCTACTAAGATAAATTCACCCAAAAACAATAACATAGTATTTACAACATTTTATAAAACTATTTATCGCGAGAGTTGAACATAATAGAAAAATAAGGCTTGGTACCGATCGAGTGAGGATCCATTAAAATGATATACACAACTTAAAAGATGTGACGAGGGTTATAACGAGACTCGGTATCATCAAGTGGCACCTCAACAGTGTTGCAATATCACCTAATATCGCAGTTACGTAATGAAAACACAGGGAATACTAGACTGTTGAGTGAGGATGGGGCAACGTAAACTTATGCATGAGAGAGAAAGGAGAAGTAGTATTTCAGTTCCGATGTCATGCTATAGAGTGTGCACAAAGTTATAAGAAACATGAAAACGTGATGAACAAACATATGTGGATGTATGTGTAGTATAATGTCTAAAATATTTAACAACCACCAATAGAATTAATATATTTCTTCACCTAGACTTTTCATTTCAAGTAAGAAACCTCTTCTTCATCAACTTCACTCAATCATCTACTTACCCTTTTAATAACATGTATAGTATTTAAGTGTTGATTCATTTCTTGAAGAAGAACATTCTAATAACTTGGACAATGTGAGTAAAGTGTACAGTACATGCCAAACCTAAGTCAATGAAATTATAACGTAAAATAGATATGTGAGTTAGTCCAGGTGGTAGAATGTATGAAATTCTCCTTGAGTAGGAAGGCAATTATGTATATATGGTTCTCATTATGCATGGAGCTAGTATAGAACTACTTAAAAATAAAATAAATTAAAGCATGGACGGACGCATGGTTGTTGTGTTATTCGGTTGGTCTCATTAAAGACGGCGTATATCCGTATTCATTGAAGATGGGTCGAATAACCTTTCACAAGGTTCACAAGGAGGCAAATGGCAGGGCACAAAATTAATTTTCATTCAATTATCTTACATTTTAGGAGGCAATTTGTTGTATCATGGATGTTTTTTTTCCTCTTAAATAACGTTGTAGGAAGTCCAAACAACAAATTCTCAATGTATTACGTATTAGTAGTTTTCTTTATAAAGCAATATCTCGAATATGACAATAAGGTTTGGTGTTCAAATCAATGTTAATATCTGGCTATAGAAATAAGAGGCTAGTAGTGAATGAGTTTAGCCCAAAAAGGGAGATAAAAATCATACAATAAACATACAACAACTCTCGTATAGGATCGTCTTATAGATAAGACTGACCCAAAAGGAAAAAAAGTCCAAAATTTATATTTAATTTTATTTATATTTTAATTTTATTTTGATTATCTAATATTTTATGATGAATACTGACATATTTAAATATGTAAGTTATCAAAATAAAACTATTATGTTATGAAAATAAACTATATTCTTACAAGTTTTTTATATTATATAGTTGGGCTATGTGTTATTGGGTTAATTTTTTTGCTAAAATTGATCTTATAGAACAATTTGTGATAAATATAACATTGGCAAGATTGAACTTGGAACACTTTGTAACAACTAGTTGTTTCACCGCGCCCGATCGGGCGCGGTGACCCAATTTGGTAAAATGCATAGAGAAGTAAATGATGATAACTTAGTGAGCACTTTTAGTTTTGTTCAAAAGCTAATCTACGATTACAAAAATGGTGCATACATCGCACAAAGAGTTGATAGGGCGCAGTGCTTCAATTTGGTAAAATTGTAAGAGGAAGTGTACTAATCAATAGTTGATCAAAATCAAACCGGAAGAAGCTTATCACGATTTGCTACACAGAAACAATGAGAGATGATTACAAACATCACAGCATTGAGGGTAGATCAAGATGTACCGGCAAAGAATAGTAGAGATGTCAGATTAACAAAATATCAAATTACTATAGCGGTTGAACTTTATTAACTGTAGATAAGTTTTTTCCGAACTATTTATTATTCACAAATAAAACAATATGTATTAGAGGACGCTATATGGAGCTCTACACCTCAACCAAACACCTCAACCAAACACATAAAACTATAAACGAAAAACACAATAACCAATCACAGGAAACAACCACGAGGTCACATAACAGACCACTTGCTAAAAAAATCCACAAACTACCCGACTGTTCAAAAGAACTAAATAAATTGTCACCATTTTACAAAAATTGACCATAACATTATATTAGAAAATTGTTCTGAGAATTTTTTTTTATCAAAAATATTCACATTTTATGGTAAATGGGTCATATTTTCACCGTCTTAATATTAGACAAAGAAGGATCGTCTTAAGGGAACAACTTAATGAATTCCAAATAAAATTTGCTTGATTTGAAGTAACAGACACAGGTTCCTGAATGTCTTATAATTCTTTTGAGCAATGCCACGGTGAACTTATCTAATACCTAATGGAGCCGCTTGCTCTACTCAGAGTCACATCATCATGTTTGTCATCAACCATTGCATCATATTATAACCAAATCTTCTTAAAAATCTAAATTGTAATTCTATCCTACCGAAACTGAATCAAGACATTAGTACCTCCGCCATGGTCTCTACTATTGGTTATCCCATGTCCTTTAACTTTTGTAACACTTGATAAATGAATCTAAACATCACATTTCATTGGAAAGTTATGAACTTGGAACACAGAAAAGTCATACATAAATTATAAAACCTCAACAAATTAAAAAGAATCCATATATAATCATATTATTATCACAGCCACCTTTCCTTAAATTTAACCATCACATCTTATTGCAAAATCTAAAAACTTAGACCTCAGTGGCAGACCATAAGTTGACATTAGGGGGACGAGAAAATCCAACAGGGTGAACTATTAATGAAATTTGTAATAATATAGTAAATTAGAAAAAAGAATTCAAATATATAATCTAATAGGTTCAACTTCTTGTTAAAATTTCCGTCTTAAAAAAAGTTGGCTTTATTTTATTAGTAGTTACGCACTTACGCTCCTGCAATTTTTCGCCTTTAAATTCTGGACCCTTCCTTCCTATCAATGTAGAAAAATTAGCATTTTCAGGTGGTGAAAAGTAGATAATATGTCATCTCAGAATAACTATTTTCCTCTATATATCTAGAAAAAATAAGCCTTCTCCAAAGCTGTAGCGGACAAAATGATTAAGTAAAATATCAGGCGCAATATTGTAGCACAACCAAGTTATTAAGTATATGAGGTTCCATTGGCCGCATTTTTACTTGTTAGTGTTGACATTATTCTACAACTAAACATTTTATCACATTTCCTCTGTTATAAAAATACTTTTGTGAGCCTATATAAGCAATAGCAACAATTTAGAAAGCCGAAATATAGCAGCTAAGGTAAAATGATCTTACTAATTAGTTTTCTTCTGGAAAAATTAATTGAAGCCGGAGAATCCGCACCTGAAACTCGCGACAGAGTGCCAAGGATCAACGCAAGTTCCAATGTTACTTTTGACAAAAGTCGGAGCATATATGAAAGGGATTTAGAAGTAAAACCGAGCATCTTAGGTACTTGAGCTAAAAGGTTTACACAAAAGTACATAATCGAAGAAACTCAATGTAACAATTCACAAACCTCATGGCTCGGAGCCCTAATATGGTAACCAGTCTGACATAAACTATGATATCAAACCAGTCTGATATATACTACGATATGGTTAAACCAGTGTGATGTAGACTATAATATGGTCTCTATGCAAAAGCCAGACAAACTACTGCTTCCATCCAAACCATTTGTATTACTTTTTATTCTCTGCGAGTAATCTTTTAATCAAAGGTAAACCAATTATTAGGACGAATAGAGTAGAATGTAGTTAGAACTATAACGAGCAGAGATAACGAGACTCACCCGAGAGTGGGTATCTCCTTCGATATGCACCCACAAAACAACCACACGATGAGACGACGAAATTAACTGAACTATAAAATAGCAAAACCTGAGCAAACTAATGTACGTGCATTAGAGTATAAAAAAATTAACAAGAAAATTATGGTCACAAATTTCATGTGCCTAGGGTACTCAGACCCTTTATTAATTGGAGTCGTATTCTTAGGGTAGTCCTACATTTGATTAGACAGCTTTGTAGAGACGGAGACGGAATTCGCCATATTTAGTGCACTTAACTACCGAATTCTGAAGCAAGACTATATTGTACTGCCATGAGCCCGTGATTGTAAAGCAGTCTACTAAAATATTCATAATGGATATTGAGCAATGAGAAAAAGAAAAAAAGGAAGGAGAACATAAGCACTCACCTGGATACTAAATCAAGGCCTGGAGACTGTCGTTCTTGTCAAACCTGGGATGATTTTGCAAGAATCCAAAGGCAAACAATTAAGAAGAAAAAACGGAAGCAATTAATAATTCATCAGGCTTACAATCGACTGCCATGCCCATACGGGAAACAAAGAAATGGTGATGCACGGGTGCATACGGGCCAGGAGCAATTGTCGTTCCATATATTCTGAAGTGCTCCTAAACTCACAATTGCAGTCAATTTAATCTCAGCCTGAATCTTCCCATCTTATACGAGAGACAACGTTTAGGGCTTATAACAAGAACCGACACTTTATTTCCAATGGAGTCAATAAACTCCTAATTATTTTGTTACAAAGGTTACAAAATCATATTTGTTCATTGAAATTTTACCTACATCATTTCTATTGTCATATTGCAAAGCCACGTTCCTTATTGTGAGTCTAACCCCTATTCTGTACACATTCAACCAATCTCAACCTATTACAGGAATTTGAAAAATTATTAAGCTGATATTATTGGAGTGAGGATACTGAGTTGTAAAAAGCAATCTAACCTACCTCACCCCGTAAGTGAACAACCTATAAGGCCGAATCATAATTTGCCGCTTTCTATGAAGATGCGAAGTTGTAAAAACATGAATTTAGTAATCAAATGATCAAGCGCTGGTAAAGATGCCTTATCTTATAGTCGATCTCTGCCATCTATTAGCGTTATTTCTAGCAGATAAAATCATTTATTTAGTGATACAATACTTGTGACAACACACTATAATAATATAAGAGAAAAAGGGAAATGCAGCAAAGAAGCATGAGAATGGCAGAGAATAGTGGGCAAGTAAAAAGGCTGTCTTGAACACAAAATCAAAAGAACTAATGAAATGTGCAACATGACTGCATAAATTTAAACCCGAACTTATTTAATTTAATTTAATTTACAATTAGTAATCCACCTCAATAGTAACACCTAACATCAGCACCAATAGGTCGACTAAACTTACGATACTCACTATTAGCAACATTCCTCCGTGGCGAAAAATGGGAAACTCGCGCATGCATGCAACAAAACAGAATATTTTCTGCATCTTGAAAACCATGCAAAAAAGCTCCTCAGCAACCCCTTGTAAACCGATTAATGACCATGGCAACATAGAATGTCAGAACAACTAACAAAAGTGTAGTCTATGCACATAATCTTGCGATAACAACAGAAAAAAAGGTGGGTTCCGAATCTATCATCATCATATAATAAAAATCTTTCAAATATAATACGACCAAGCCAAGTAAGGACGTCATCCTTATGCGTTAATCCTTTTAGCAAAGACGTATAGGTGTATATAATAATAATTGTTTCTGCAACCCCGAGGATTTAAAGAGGCTACGTACCCAGAAAATATTGATTGCATAATGCCACAGATGGAGACTTATGGTAATGTCTCAAATGTGCTCAAACTCCATCTACGCAAACATATACCCATACATATAACTGAAACAAATACTCCCTCCTAGTTTGATTGTTGTTCCCTATTTCCTTATTGGGGTTAGTTTGGTGTTGTTCCCTTTTTCCTTATTTGGAAGCTTTTGTGTGGTCCAAATTCAATTGTATGTGGGGTAGTGTGTTTTATGTGGTCCAAATTCACTTTCTTAATCCTTGTGTACAAAAGAAAAGGGAACAACAATCAAACTAGGAGGGAGTATAATTTATACATTATCATAGTGACACTTCCTAAAGTATACTACTATACGACTTTGACCAAAAAATATATGAGACGGTCTTACATATAAGATCAGACAAGCCTATTGAATACGTAAATATTTAGGTCTAAAATATGACATTTTCAAAAAAGAAGAAAAATACTTGTGTCTTTGCTGAGTTGATCTCCAAAGAGTACTACGGGAATAACAGGAGCTAAGAAGATGCATGTAGTCGAGAGCCAATATCCTGCACTCAAATAATGCAATGAGAAAACCGGATGATTTGATAAAGATATTAAAACAAAACTGAATAATCAGAAATGAAATAAATTGAGGGATAAAAACTGAGCAAGATTAAACTGTTTCATATTCTAAACGTAGCTTCATAAGTCACACTAAATACAAAACTCAGCTCCCCTCCTTCACCACCCTTCCCCTCTCAGACCCTCTCTTTCCTCACAACCTCTCATTCCTCTCCCTCCCTCCCTCCACTTATTCTTTGTTCACTTATTCCCGTGCTATGGTACGTTTACATGTCCTCGTCTATGTAGATGATCTCATTATTGCGGGTAATGATTCCAACGACGTAGCTTTGTTTAAAAAATATTTGAGCAACTGTTTTCATATGAAGGACTTAGGTCCTTTAAAATACTTTCTTGGTCTTGAGGTAGCAAGGAGCACCGACGGTATTTTTCTTACCCAACGTAAATACGCTCTAGATATTGTCGCAGAAGTTGGTTTGTTAGGGGCTAAACCGGCTAACACCCCTCTTGAGCAGCAACACAATCTAGGTTCTGATACGAGCCCTTTACTTGCTGATGCCGAATGTTATCGTCGTTTGGTTGGCCGCCTTGTCTATCTTGGCATGACCTCTCTTTTGTGGTTCATGTCCTTTCACAATTTTTTGAAGCAGCCTCGGCAAACGCATATGGCAGCCGCGTTACGAGTTGTTCGCTACCTTAAGGGTAGTCCAGGCCAGGGTCTTTTATTAAGTTCCAATACTGATCTTAGTATATCTGGGTGGTGTGATTCTGACTGGGGGAGTTGTCCCCTTACGCATCGCTCGATTACGGGATGGTTTGTTTCTCTAGGGTCATCTCCTATTTCATGGAAGACTAAGAAACAACATACTGTTTCCCTTTCTTCTACAGAAGCGGAATATCGAGCTATGGCTTCCGTTGTTTGTGAGCTCAAATGGTTAAAGGGTTTACTTGCATGCTTCGGGGTTTCTCTTACACATCCCATGCGGTTATTTTGTGACAATCAATCTGCCCTCCATCTTGCCCAGAATCCCGTCTTTCACGAACGAACAAAGCATATCGAGATCGACTGCCACTTTGTTCGGGACGCCATTACTGACGGTTTAATCACGCCATCTCATGTTCCTACTCAAGAGCAACTCGCTGATATTCTAACTAAGGCATTAGGGGTAACTCAGTTTCATTTTCTTCTCACCAAGTTGGGCATTTTAGACATTCATGCTCCAACTTGAGGGGAGGTATTAGGCGTATCATATCATTGATATGATACTAATATGGTTGTTATCCTTATCCCGATTGTATTGTTAGTTGTTGCCTACTTTCTAGGATATTAAGTTCTCTTGTACCCTTATAAAAAGGGATTTATCATTGAATGAATAAACAACATTCTAATTCCACTCATATACATATTCTCATCACAATATGTCATCCTTTCTTTCTCAGCTCACTAAACTCAAATATCGGAATACTTAAAACTGTAAAAAAATTGCCAACAATAAAATAATTAAAACATACTTCGTAATAAACATGGCGGTCTTTTTATGAGAGAGAACCATTATATTATCACTATTAATAAATGAGCATTTTTCATGTAAGGGTTCCGTCTTACACAGTCATTAGTGATACCCACTAGATGAGCAATGTAATTATTCATACCCAAGAAAACCAAGTCATCAAATTCAACGGAAAACAAACTCTAACAAAATAAAAATCATTAAAAAATGCACTTTTTACAAAAATTAAAGAAACACTTGGCAAGGAAGTAATTCCTGGTTTTAGTACTTCATCATAGTTTCTTTGCAGCGACTCGAATGTCAATCTGTCAACAGTAGGAAGGCAAAAAATTTCTGACGTCATCCCCAAGGTAACGAAACATGCATATCATCTTTTTAGTTTTTGATAACAAGAAAGCGATATTTAAAACAGGTAAATGAGAGTCCTAAGCCTTGAAAATCGAATCTAAAATCTCCAACCCTTACCCATTTGCTTTGTTTCATGTATGAAACAAGTAAACCGAGGAATGTCGTGCTTGAGTCCCTACTGAGTAGTCTAAATTCGGCAGAGCATCAGTAGTTTGCGACGATCATAGAGCTACCAATTCCAAATGTAAGGCATAGATAAACATCAAAAACATTTAATCACTCTTAAGTTACTCAAACTGCACATAAAAATTATTTGCAATAACCCAAACAATCTAATTTAATACATTCTCTACTATTGTCATGATTTATGCCCCTCCGATGCACCACTTGAAGGCATACAAACCCTCCAACAATCATGACCATTCCACGATTTACTCGCTCTTATCGTTACTCAAACTGCACACCAAAATTATTTGCTCATAACCGAAACAATCTCATATTCTGAAGGAAAACTAAAGGAATGCTACACTGAGTGCAAAGTTCAGTGAAGTGGACATGCCAGAAAAAAGAACGAGGCAATTGATAAGAAAATAAAAATTAGAAATATATTAGGAATAAGATTGTTGGGTTGTAGTGTTCAACTATGTCACATCTTTATCAACAAGTGTTTTGCAAATACTCCGTATCTTATACCTTGATAATAATAAAAAAACACATATTTTAAATCATCAACCAACTCTTGATTAAATAAAATATAGAAACCCATAATAAAAACACCAAAGTAACCCAGAATTTGAAATTGGAATAATTAAGCTAGTCTTTTGAGCCCTAAATTATTACATGCAATCAATTTAAACCTTTACAAAAGCCCCAAATTATTGCATACAATCAATTTAAACCGAAAAATTAAACAAATAAGAAGAATCGACTTCAACAGAGTTACCTGCTAGGATTCCTATGAGGCGGATTCGATTTCTTGATCACCAATTTGATGAGAGAATTGCTTATATGGGAGTGAAAATGCATGATCATGAGAGAGACAGATGAACTATTGCATGCAATCAATTCTAACTTACTTATATTTAATTCAAAATAAAGAATCCATCTCTAAACATATAGGAAGAAAACCAGAAGGATCAACAAGGTAACTTACCTAATACATGTTCGTAGCAACCGAAAAGTGATTGCCATTGTTAATTTGATGAAGATTAGAGAGACGAAAGGATAGATTTGATGAATATTAGAGAGACAGGAGGGAGAATATTAGAAACTGACATTAGAGAGAAGATTAGAGACATATAAGAGAGAAGAAATGAAATAAGGTGGGGTTTGGGTAACTGAAAACAACGAAAGAGTAGGTGGATTATGGGTATGGTCCTGTGGAAGCAGTCAGGGTAAAATGGGAAAGTAGGACGCACGTGACAGGAGTGTGTGACACTGTTACAGCAACAGTAGGTTGGGTTTCGGTTTTTTTTAAAGATAAAGATAAAGAAGAAGAAAGAAGATATGACACCCTCTACCAACTTTACTACTATAAATACTTTCATATATGGACAAAATATATAGATTTTGAACTTTCATGGTGGCCAGTGGGCACTTGTCCAATCGGGCCCCTTGAATCCGCCATGGATCAATGGCTATTACCGTTGTTAAAAGATGCCCCGACCAAAAACACCTACCGAAATCCACCCAAAAATAGCTCGTTCTTTTTAACCTGAACCCTAACCCGACCCAACTGATATATTGTCATTTCACTCTATTTTTCCGCCTTTATTCGGCCTATTTGGCTCGCCTTTGACCCTCCCTAGTGGCGTTTCTCCATGTTATATTCTCCTCTAGCGCTTTTCTTGTATTCATCTTGTTTTTGTAGGTAAACCGTCACTTGGGGCGGATTCTACATAGTTTTGACGATCGAGAGGATAATAGACTATATAGAGGACCCACGACACACCCTAGAGGACCCTACATTAGACATGGCAAAAGCAACCCGACCCGATTGACCTGACCCATGACTTGAACTACAACACCCGAATGCGATCCGAAACCCGATTTGAGCCGACGCGACCCGAACATGACCCGAGCTTTCTTAACCCGTAACTGACCCGACCCAAAAATAACCTGATCCAAAACCACTTAACTCGAAAATGACCCGACAAAACATAACTTTAATTGAATCGAAAAAACTTAAAATGACCTTTTGTCTCTTATTCTTTGACCCAAAAATGACCCGACCCGAAATAACCCGATCTGGTTGACCCGAAAGGACCCGACAACAAACCCAAAACAAACCTGACGAGCTAAAATACGGTGTCGTTAATTCCGCAAATTAGCTAGGCCAAATAAAAATTTATAAAACCTTACCTAGACTCAAACCATCCTAAATAAAAGGGTAGTAAGGGTAAGAAAAGGGTCGAACCCAAGGGAAAGCGGTAAAACTAAAATATTCCAATCTAGACTCTTGCTAAAAACCGATTAACAAAACTAATTACTCTAATCACAAATTAAGACACTAATTAAATAAAAGCTTAAATTAATTACAAACTATGATATTCACAATGAGAAAACATGTAGATAACATATAGGGAGAAAGTTTTGCATGAGAATTGATTATCAAGTCTAAAATTACCAACAAAAGCGAAATACTCAAAGATTCAATTATGGAGAAACAACTTAGTGCAATTATCCCAAGTTCCCCACAATTAACAAAGTAAAGACTCTTCCTTTCCTCTCTTCTCTAATTTTCTAATACAAGCTTCTAAGAAAATAGCCAACATAAATTAAACCATCCATGGATGACCCTTTACAACCCAATCAATACTCATTAAAACATAAGCACAATTAAAGATGCAAGCTTGAAGCACAAAACCCAAGAAACATGCTAGAATCATGTAATAAAACACTAAACCATGTTCTAATCACACAATAACCCAAATTCCACTCAAAAGATTCCAACTTTTAAACCAAAGTTGCAATCTTTCAAGGTTGCTTCAACAAATACCAAGACAAATTAACCAAATTTATCAAGACAAAGCAATAGTTAAACAAACAATTACTAAGATGGTTAGTCTCAACAACAATTCATTCAACAATGGAAATTAAACATAAGAAAATGGAATTAAATAGAGAAGAAGAGGTTTGAAAGGTCTTACAATGCTAAAGGAGAGAACTTGTTCAAATTACACTAAGCAATTGAAAATTAGCTACCCATAATCCTTGTATTACAACCCATCTTCAAGTTCAAACAAATTACAAAAGCTAAAATTGAACAAACTAGAGAGAATTTCTAAGGAAAAATGTGTTGTTCAATGTTGTATGCTTGGTTCCCCTTCTCTCTCTTCAGTTTTCTTCTTATATACCCTTGGTCCGCAAACCTAGGGGCCTTGAAAGGTGGGCTTTCAAAAGACAAGACGGAGAAATGAAGAAATGTCGTGCTGAGACTTGGACGCTGACAGCGTCGTGATGACGCTGGCAGCGCCCTGTGACGCTGGCAGCGTCCCGTACTGCCAGTTTTTCCTTTGCTTTCCTTCTTGACTTTCGTTGACCCTTCGATTTTTGGCCCCGCCTTGACTTCCATTGACCCATTGGGTTTGGTCTTCTTGCCTTGATGATTCATTACTAGCCCACTCCAATTTCCGGGTTTTTGGGTCTCGGGTTTCGGGTTTGACTTTCGTTGACTTCCGGGTTTGACTCTCAAAATTGACTCAAATTACTAAATAACAACATTATTACAAAAACTAAAGTTAAAATAAAACAACGCTAATGACCCGTAAAAAGTAAAACAAAAAACCCTAATAAATACTACTAGACACAACACAATTTGGTGTTGTCAAATACCCCCACACTTGGACTTTTACTCGTCCCGAGTAAAACTCGAGATTAGCAAGACAAACACGAGTCCAAACATAGCATGCGAAGGTAATGACCTCTCTTCCCTCACTACTACCTTCTTATATCTCCCTCAAAACAGAACCACCTATTTAAACAAAAAATGACTCAAGGCTGTTTTAACACTCTTCCCTTACCACTTCCTACTTATAACTCCCTCTAAACAAGACTCGACACACCACCAACTCGGACTCATTTCAACTCAATTCCTCCCTTCTTATAGCTCCCAAGAATGTAGTATGACCATCTTTGCCTTATCCCAAGGCATAGCGATATGGCCTTCATCACCAAACTCCATGCAACTCCACTACTTATACCACCCCCTTATTACTCCACTAGTGTAAAGCATGGTTACTTGGTTGGCCCCAAACTACACAATTTGCACAACCAAGCAACCACCAAGAGAAATCCACCAATTTGGAACCAAATTTGTGACTCAAAATAAAAATAAAAGAAGTTCTAAACTAGCCTCCTTCCAAATTCCTCCTTATAACTCCCTTCTTATGCCTCCAAAATCCTCATCATAAAAAGTATTATGCTCACATTTTTTTTTTCATTTTTTCATTTTTTTCATTTTTTTTTTCTTGAAAATCCCTCATTTTGCCTAAGGTGCCCTTTCGGGTTTTCACCTTAGCTTTTCCTTTCCTCTCATTGGTGGCTCGCAACTCGATTTTTCATTTTGCCCGGAATGCCCTTTATGGTTTTCATTCCGTCCTCGGCCACCTTCCCAATTTTTTCCTAGGTGCCCACCCTTGTGGGTTTTCACCTAGCCGGGATTTTCAATTTTTTTTTTTTTTTTCTTTTTCCTCAAAATAAAAACAAACAAAATACAATGCATCAAAACAAAATAAATATATACAATCTTCTCTCCCACACTTAGAACATACAATGTCCTCATTGTAGGAGAAAAGAAAATGGGTTACCTCATCAATTGTTGAAATGAGAAGAACCCGAGGCACCTCCTCGGTTTCTCCTCCTTTCCCTTTCTTCTCTAACCCTTCTTCTTCGTTCTAGGCCTTCATCAAGGACGTCTTGGGTGTAAGGAGTGGGGTAGCTCGGGTTTTGTTGGATGGACATACCAAAGAGTGAGCTAGCCAAGCCATAAACATCCTCTTGGGCCACCGCATCTTCATAAGAATCTTGAAGATAAGTGTGGTGGCGCTCATTTTGAGCGTGGAAATGGCTCGTAGCTTGCCCCCTCCAAGCATTTTGGGTTGTCCACATTTCTTGTTGCTCTTGCCACCTTTTATCTTGTTATTCCCTCCAAAGGCGGGCTTCCTCTTGCCCTTCTACCATCCTCCTCCATTCCTCTTGTTGAGCCCTCTCGGCCTCCGCTCTCAACCTCTCTCTTTCTTCCACTACATTGTGCCAATTATCCAATGACTCTAGCCTACCTCCTTGTTGTTGTTGCCAAGTATACGATTCATCCACCCTTCCACTGATGTGCTTTAAGACGTCGTTGGTGCTAGCAAAGTAGGAGGCCATTTGTTGTTGCCATGGCTCCATGGGGATGCTAGAACGAGTCTGCGTATCAACCATAGGGGTGTCGGTGTCTTGGTGGCTTTGGAAGGATGATTGGGAATGAAATGGTGGTGGTTGTTGTTGTTGTTGTCGTTGATAATATGGGGTTTGGAAAGGTCCTTGCTCAATTGCGAGGATCTCGATCTCCTCGCTCACTCGCTCACTTCCCTCACCTCCTTCTCTCCTTACCCTCCGTCTTGGCCTCAAAGGCACTTCCTCTACGTCTACCTCCGCCTCCTCACTACTCACCCCCACACTCTCCTCCCTAGGACACAAAAACTCCAACAATGTGGGCCCTCTAGGTAAGGGGTTGTTTGGAGGTCGAGGCATCTTCATGTAACTAAGCCCGTCACTCCCCAACCAAAACCCTTTCAAGGGTTGCTCTCGGCTAGTTTTAAACATATGAACCTCCTCGAGCCCAAGTCGGTTGTATCTTGTCAATCCTCTACAAATGTTGACCTCTTGCTCATCACCAATGCCCCCCTCATAGTGCCTCACCAAGAATGTAATCACCCCCCAAGATGGATGCTTGCTTTGGTAGATTTTTGTCTGTGTTTAATGCAAGCCCTCAAAAACAAATCTGCCCAATCCGGAACCCCTACCCTCTCCGGAACCATAGTCCACAAACATAGCCGGATGTTCTCCGGCACTTTGGCGGGCTCTCGCGCGGAGTTGAAGATGGTGGTAAGGAATCTTGTGATTAGGCGGAGTACGGGGTGGGTGATGGTGGAAAGTTTGGCATCCTTAGATGCGGCGTGGCAATTTGTAATGTTAATCCACATCATGTGCATTTTTCCCTTGGGGCACCTAATGTCTTCGGGTTGTCTGGTGATCTTAAGGATTTCATGGATTTCGGAGATGGGGGCATTATGCCAAGTTTGGTTTACACGGAAACGGTAGGCTTTTTCCTCACCCTCGGGCACGTCCAACGCGGACAAGGTTGTTAGAAACTCGTACGCGAAACTCCTATAGGTGTGATCCCAGGAGTCCGGTTCGAGATAAGCCTCTAGCCCTACTTTAGCTAGCAAATCCCTTGTGAAGTCGAACATGCCCAAGGCATGGAGGGTGTTTGGGCAAAAGAATTTTGTAGCTACGAGTGGTTGTTGTCGGGGTGTGGTTAATTTGTCCCAAATTCTCTTATATTGAGCACTCAACCTTTCATAGCCCATGAACACCGCTTCCACCTCGGTGTCGGGCTCACTCACCGCGGCCCTCTTATTCTTTCCTTTGCCAAACAATTTTGAGATTTTGGGTGCCATTTCTCTGCAAAATTCAACAAGCAACACAATACAACAAGCAACAAGCAATCACTCAAGAAATTTTTCACTCAAGCAATTCAACAAACACTTGGTGTGCAACAATTTCAACACCTCAAAAACTTAATGTTTGTTGAATTTCTATACCTCACTCAGAAAAATTTGTCCAATCCTAACTACACAATCAATCAAGGGCAAGGGGAAACTCAACCTAAGACTAATTCTAGCCTAAACTCGAGCAAAAATTTGAAGAACAATGGAAAAGTTGAGTATGAAGTTATACATTTTCGATTCCACAAGATTCAAGCTCCTTGATGATTAGAATAGGTAGGGAATCCGACAAACAACCTTAAAAACCCAACAAAGTTCTTAAAAATCGAATTTGAGGAAACAATTTCTAGGTTTTCAAAGAGGGATTTTCTGAGATTGTGAGTGATTGAGGTTGATTTTGGGGCGATTGAAGGTAGAATAATGATTAGGAAGAAGAATTTGATTGATTTTGATGAAGGTTTGTGAAGATTTGAGGGAGAAAGATGAAGTTTTGAGGGATTGGGGTCTTTTTCGTGAGAAATAAGAGTTGAAAGTGTATGTTGATTGTTTGATGAACTTGTGCAATAAGGAAAAGAAATGCTGAAGACTGCATTCGACGCTGGCAGCGTCGTGATGACGCTGGCAGCGTCCTACGACGCTGGCAGCGTCTTGCACTGCCGGATCATTTCTCTTTTGCACTTAGCCAATTTTTGACTAAGTGTTCCAAACATCTCCATACTTGCATTTTCACTCCAATGGCCCATAATAAACTCCAATATCCAAATTTCATCGATTCCCGAACTTTTTATTCATGGCACGCATCCCGAGGCGGCCGAAAACTCGCAAAACTTCACAAAACCGTTAGTAACTTCAAAAAATTTTTGATTGATGCAATGTCTAACTAATTAAAAACAACTCAAATGCTAAGAATTACCAATGCAATTTCAAAGAAATAATCACAAGGATAGAGTATGTACATGGTTTGCCGTTTATTTAGAGTCGATGGCTCGACTTAGCTATTTCAAGCTTTTCAACTTTCATAAACGGGGTCTTCAAGCAAGACCTCTTCTTCCCCCTCCCGGGCACATCCTTGGAAGTAATGTTTGAGACGGTGGCCATTCACCTTGAGGAGCTTTCCATCCCCGGGCCCTTCCACTTCAATAGCTCCATGGGTAAACACTCTCTTGACGGTGTAAGGTCCGAACCATCTTGACCTCAACTTACCCGGAAAGAGCTTAAACCGATTTTGAAACACAAGAACTTGATCGCCCTCCTTGAAAACCTGACGGTTTATCATCCCATCATGCCATCTTCTTGTTTTCTCCTTGTAGATGGAGGAGTTCTCATACACATCTTGGCGAATTTCCTCAAGTTCTTGTAATTGAAGCTTTCGGTGCATACCGCTCTCATCTTGGTTTTGGTTGAAAGATTTGATAGCCCAATAGGCTTTGTGCTCAACCTCCACGGGGAGGTGGCAAGCCTTGCCATAGATGAGACGGAATGGGGACATGCCAATGGGGGTTTTAAAAGCGGTCCTATATGCCCACAACGCATCAACTAGCCTCTTGCTCCAATCCTTTCTATCCGGATTAACCGTCTTTTCAAGGATTCCTTTTATTTCACGGTTGGAGAGTTCGGCTTGCCCGTTTGTTTGTGGGTGATAGGCCGTGGAGATTTTATGATTCACCCCATACCTCTTGAGAAGGCCTCCAATCACCTTGTTGCAAAAATGGGTACCCCTATCACTAATGATAGCCCTTGGAAAACCAAACATGGAGAATATGTTATCTTGGATGAAAATGGCTACTACCTTGGCATCATCGGTGCGGGTAGGAATTGCTTCAACCCATTTTGACACATAATCTACCGCCAAGAGGATGTATAAATAACCACCGGAATTAGGAAAGGGGCCCATAAAGTCAATTCCCCACACATCAAAGATTTCACAATATAGAAGGGGTTGTTGTGGCATCTCATTTCTTTTTGTCAAATTCCCCACCCTTTGACATCGGTCACAAGTTTTTACAAATTTATGGGCATCTTTGAAAAGGCTTGGCCAAAAGAAACCGCATTCAAGCACTTTTCTCGCGGTTCTTTGTGGCCCAAAATGCCCTCCACAAGCATAGTCATGACAATGATGTAAGATGGAAGGAATCTCACTTTCGGGCACACATCTTCTCACAAGTTGATCTTGGCAAAACTTCCACAAGTAAGGATCATCCCATGTATAGTACTTTGCATCGGATTTTACTTTGCTCTTTTGATGAGAAGAGAAATGGCTTGGAAGCCGCTTTGTCACCAAATAGTTGACCATGGTAGCATACCATGGCTCCTCCACTTGTATAGCATAAAGTGACTCATGAGGGAGACCTCCTTCAACCTCCTCAAGAGGGCATGATGGTCTTCCTTCATGGTTTAGCCGGCTCAAATGATCCGCCACCACATTCTTCACTCCTTTCTTGTCTTTTATTTCCACATCAAACTCACTTAGGAGAAGGATCCATCTCAACAACCTTGGCTTTGCATCCTTCTTTGCCACAAGGTATCTAATGGCGGCATGATCGGTGTAGATGATCACCTTTGTGCCCAAGAGATAAGATCGGAATTTTTCTAGAGCATAAATCACACCAAGGAACTCCTTCTCCGTCGTAGAATAGTTCTTTTGAGCATCATTCAAGAGGGTAGAAGCATATTGGATCACATGGGGTCCCTTGTCACTCTTTTGACCCAAAACCACTCCCAATGCGTAGTCACTTGCATCGGTCATGATTTCAAATGGAAGATCCCATTGAGGTGCTTGAATAATTGGTGCGGTGACCAATCTCTCCTTCAAATCATCGAAAGCTTTCCTACAAGAGGCATCAAAGACAAACTCCGCTTCTTTGTGCAAAAGCTTACATAAGGGGTTAGCAATCTTGGAAAAATCCTTAATAAATCTTCGGTAGAAACCGGCATGTCCGAGAAAAGACCTAATGTCTCGGGTGTTAGAGGGATAAGGTAAGGTTTTGATGATGTCAACCTTAGCCTTATCCACCTCAACCCCCCTTTGCGACACTACATGTCCTAGAACGATGCCACTAGTCACCATGAAATGACATTTTTTGGAGTTTAAAATGAGATGGGACTCTTGGCATCGCTCTAAGACAAGAGCAAGGTGTTTTAGACATGCATCATAGGAGTCCCCATGGACGGTGAAATCGTCCATGAATACTTCTATGATCCTTTCTACATAGTCGGAGAAAATACTCAACATGCACCGTTGAAAAGTTCCCGGTGCATTACATAAACCAAAGGGCATACGGCGATAAGCAAATGTACCGAATGGGCATGTGAAAGTGGTCTTAACTTGGTCCTCGGGTGCGATTGGGATTTGAAAATACCCCGAGTACCCGTCAAGAAAACAATAGAAAGCTTTTCCCGCTAGTCTTTCTAACATTTGATCAATAAATGGTAGTGGGAAATGATCTTTCAATGTAACCGCATTCAAGCGGCGGTAGTCAATACACACCTTCCAACCGGTTTGTGGTCGGGTGGAGACCAAGTCTCCTTGTGCATTCTTGACTACCGTCACCCCCCCCCCCCCTTTTGGGTACGACTTGCGTTGGGCTAACCCAACGGGAGTCGGAAATGGGGAAAATTATGCCCATTTGCAATAGCTTTATTACCTATTCTTGCACTACCTCCGCCGATGGAGGATTCAGCCGCCTTTGGGGTTGTCCGACCGGTTTGGCGTCCACCTCAAGCCGTATTTTGTGCATGCACGTCACCGGACTTATCCCCTTGAGATCCGCGATACTCTACCCAAATGTTTCCTTATGCTTTTGAAGTAGTGATACCAATTTGTCTTCTTGGTCCTCGGTGAGTGTGCTTGAAATGATAAGTGGTAGGGTGTTCTTGTCCCCTAGAAAGATGTACTTCAAATGGCTTGGGAGGGTCTTCAACTCGACCTTCGGGGGCTGGATTATGGAAGGGAGGGGCTTGTGGAGTGGAATACTCAAGGCAAACAACTCGGACAGGTTTGCCAGTTCAGGACGCTGGCAGCGTCG
This sequence comes from Heliosperma pusillum, assembly GCA_022085475.1. Lineage (NCBI taxonomy): Eukaryota > Viridiplantae > Streptophyta > Magnoliopsida > Caryophyllales > Caryophyllaceae > Heliosperma > Heliosperma pusillum. The sequence goes on along the minus strand of JAIUZE010001376.1, from coordinate 94,376 downwards.
TGTGACGCTGGCAGCGTCGTACGATGCTGGCAGCGTTTTGCACTGTCGTGCCCTGTTTTCAGCATGTCTATGATATTGAGTTCCTCATATGTCTCTAGGGCCTCTTCCTTTTCCAAGTCTTCAAGACATTCCTGCACATCAACGGCCAACAACAAACGCAAACCTTCCTCTTCCATATTGTTAGTTAAAGCTACTTCGAGTGGGTCTCTATCACAAAATTTATACATTTGATTCACTAATGGCTCAAAGAAATCCAAGAAGAAACAAGATTGATGGTCACTCGGGTGCCGCATGGAGTCATATATATTGTAAGTTAATCTTTTCCCTTCAAACTCCATCGTCAAACACCCGTTTGAAACATCGATCTTGGTATTTGAAGTTTTCATTTACGGCTTACCAAGAAGGAGAGGGGTGGCACTAGAGCTAGATTCCATATCTAAGACGTAGAAATCCGCCGGGAAGACAAGATTATCGACTTCCACTAGCACATCCTCTACCATGCCCTTGGGATAAACACTAGACCTATCGGCTAATTGAATAACCACCCTGGTCTTAGACAAAGGTCCTAAGCCTAGGGTCTCATAGATAGATAGGGGCATGACGTTTATAGAAGCTCCAAGGTCTAGCATGGCACGTTTAAAACTTTTTCCTCCAATAGTGCAAGGGATGGTGAACATGCCCGGGTCTCCACATTTCTTCGGTAAATTTTGCTTGAAAATTGCCGACACATGTTCACTCACCCTAACCTTATGGGTTCCCTTCTTAGGATTTCTCCTAGGTGTACAAAGTTCTTTCAAGAACTTTGCATACCTAGGGACACTATTCAACAAGTTAAGAAGAGGAATGTTTACCTCACATTTCCGGAAAGTCTCATACAAGTCATTCTCCTTGGCATACTTCCTTGTGCTTATCAAAGCACTAGGAAATGGGACTTCCGGTATGTATTCCTCCACTTCATCATCTTCAATAGTGTCTTTGCCCTTCCTTGAAGTGTCTCCCTTGGGGTCCTTGCTTGTGGATGCCCCTTTTTCATTCTTCGATAACTCTTCATGACCAACCACCAATTCTCCTTGGTCTTCAATTTCCAAGGTTTCCATCTCAAGATTCTTCATCTTTTCCTTGCCTTTTCCAAGGGGGTTTACTTCCAACTCTTTGCCTCCCCTCAAGGTCATGGCCCTAGCATTTTCCCTAGGTGGGGGAATGGTTTGAGATGGGAATCTTGTGGAGCTTGAGGCTTGGGATTTTGACATATTTGAGGCCATTTGGAATAGTTGGGATAGTTGGGTTTCCAAGTTGCTCACCCTAAGGTTGTTAGCCTCCCTATCCTTCCTTGCCTCCTCTCTATCCCTTCTTGCCTCCTCCCTATCTTTCTCTTGATTGGCAAGGAGTGTTTGCAAGATGTCACTCAAGTTCCCTTGAGAAGAAGAATTCCCTTGAATGGGGCCTTGGTTTGGTTGTCTTTGAGATTGGGAGTTACTTGGAAAATTTGAGTTGTTGGGTCTTGGGTTGTTGAAATTTCTTTGGGGATTTTGTTGGAAATTAGAGTTCCGGTTTTGGGTGGGATTTTGGGCTCTCAAGTGATTGAATTGACCATTTTCAAAGCTCTTTGACTTGTCACCTCCCCACCCCAAAAGATCACGGTTTCCCACTTGGTTGTACATTCCTCCACCACTTGGGTTTCTAGAATTGTAATTCCCATACCCATGGCATTGACACTCTCCATAGTGGCTCCTTGTTCAATCATGATGTAACATGTATTGGTAGCATGGTCACCTCCACAATATGAGCATTCAAGTGGTTCGGGGTGTTGAGAAAATGAGCTACTTTTGTTAACAACCAAGTTGGACACCATGCTTTTAAGTTCACCCATCTCTTGCATGATTTTGTGATTTTGAGAGGTATAAGGATCTTCCATGGAAGATACATTTCTAGAGCTTCCTCCCCTTTCATTCTTCCTTCCGTAGCTTCTTGTGTTCATCGCCAACTTCTCAATAATATTGTTGGCCTCGACCACATTAAGTGTATCAATTCCACCCCCGGTGGCGGCAATGATCATCTGTTGGTCGTTTTGGCACAACCCTTCATTGAAGGCCGTCAACAAATCATCCCCCGACATCCCATGATATGGGCATCTTGCCACAAGGCTTTTGAAACGCTCCCAATAGTCATAAAGGGTCTCCCCCATGTCTTGCTCAATGGTAGTGATGAGCTTCTTTGAGTGATTGTGCCTTGAATTCGGGTAATATTTTTCAAGAAACTTCTTCTTCAAACCCACCCAAGTGGTAACGGAGTGGGCCGGAAGACAAAAGAGCCATTCCTTTGCGGCATCTTGTAGAGAAAACGGAAATGCCCTGTAGCTTGAATTGGTCTTCGGTAACTCCTTGAGGAATAGCACCTTGGCAAATCATGTGGAATTCGGCCAAGTTTCTATTTGGGTCATTCCCCACCATGCCATGGAATCTAGGTAAGTTATGGACAAAGAACCCCTTGAGCTCAAAGTTCACATCCCCCATGGGGGGATATGCAATACATAGTGGTTGTTCCTCATAGTTCCTTGCCCGGATCTCACCAATTGTTCTATTATCCTCCATATTGGGTGGGTAGAGGATGTCCAATGGAGATGGTATCCTCGGTGGTGACTCAAATACTTGCTCCGGTTGTTCTTGAAAAATATTATTCTCCAACTCCTCTTCACTAGGCTCCCTCAAAAAAGGTCTCCTATAGAGGGGATTTGAAAATAACCAATTGGATATGCTACTTGAGGATGGATCAATATCTTGGTCACCAAGTCCCTCTTGTGACCTAGGCATAAACGTTTAAAAACAACTCAACAACACAAATTAGTAACTTCAACACAAAGTAACCTATAAACAATACAAAAAGAAATATTTGAAAAACAATCTAAACAAAGTATGACACTAACAAGAGTTTCAATTTGATATTTAGCTATAATGTCTTCCCCGGCAACGGCGCCAAATTTGACGAGCTAAAATACGGTGTCGTTAATTCCGCAAATTAGCTAGGCCAAATAAAAATTTATAAAACCTTACCTAGACTCAAACCATCCTAAATAAAAGGGTAGTAAGGGTAAGAAAAGGGTCGAACCCAAGGGAAAGCGGTAAAACTAAAATAATCCAATCTAGACTCTTGCTAAAAACCGATTAATAAAACTAATTACTCTAATCACAAATTAAGACACTAATTAAATAAAAGCTTAAATTAATTACAAACTATGATATTCACAATGAGAAAACATGTAGATAACATATAGGGAGAAAGTTTTGCATGAGAATTGATTATCAAGTCTAAAATTACCAACAGAAACTAAATACTCAAAGATTCAAATATGGAGAAACAACTTAGTGCAATTATCACAATTAACAAAGTAAAGACCCTTCCTTTCCTCTCTTTTCTAATTATCTAATACAAGTTCCTAAGAAATTAACCAACATAAATTAAACCATCCATGTATGGCCCTTTACAACCCAATCAATACTTATTAAAACATAAGCACAATTAAAGATGCAAGCTTTAAGCACAAAACCAAAGGAACATGCTAGAATCATGTAATAAAAACATTAAACCATGTTCTAATCACACAATAACCCAAATTCCACTCAAAAGATTCCAACTTTTAAACCAAAGTTACAATCTTTCAAGGTTGCTTCAACAAATACCAAGACAAATTAACCAAATTTATCAAGACAAAGCAATAATTAAACAAACAATTACTAAGATGGTTAGTCTCAACAACAATTCATTCAACAATGGAATTTAAACATAGGAAAATGGAATTAAATAGAGAAGAAGAGGTTTGAAAGGTCTTACAATGCTAAAGGAGAGAACTTGTTCAAATTACACTAAGCAATAAAAGATTAGCTACCCATAATCCTTGTATTACAACCCATCTTCAAGTTCTAACAAATTACAAAAGCTAAAAGTGAAGAACAAACTAGAGAGAATTTCTAAGGAAAAAATGTGTTGTTCAATGTTGTATGCTTGGTTCCTCTCTCTCTCTCTTCAGTTAACTTCTTAAATACCCTTGGTCCGCAAACCTAGGGGCCTTGAAAGGTGGGCTTTCAAAAGACAAGACGGAGAAATGAAGAAATGACGTGCTGAGATTGGACGCTGGCAGCGTCCTACGACGCTGGCAGCGTCCTGATGACGCTGGCAGCATCCTGTGCGGCCAGATTTTCCTTTGCTTTTCCTTCTTGACTTTCGTTGACCCTTGGATTTTGGCCCCGCCTTGACTTCCATTGACCCATTGGGTTTGGTCTTCTTGCCTTGATGATTCAATGCTAGCCCACTCCAATTTCCAGGTTTTTGGGTCTCGGGTTTCGGGTTTGACTTTCGTTGACTTCCGGGTTTGACTCTCAAAATTGACTCAAATTACTAAATAACAACATTATTACAAAAAGTAAAGTTAACATAAAACAACGCTAATGACCCGTAAAAAGTAAAACAAAAGACCCTAATAAATACTACTAGACACAACACAATTTGGTGTTGTTATCCCCATTCAACCCTAGATAAGAATTTAGCTACTCATAACGATATTAATAACAACGATAATAAATAAAGTAAACATGATTAACAATAATGAAAGGAGTAACAAAGAATAATTAAAGAACTAGAAAGTAACTAATTGAATAACAAATAAAGATTAAAGAGTACCGATTAGAAGCTTGAACTAAAAATAATAGTCTTGATGAATCAATCCAGCCGTAAAGCAAACAAAACCCTAGTTTCTAATATTAAAGCATACCTATTTATGAAAGACGAGTTTTCCTTTTATAATAATCTAATTAACTAGGTTAAACTAATTTAGGAAATCCGAAAGCTTTCAAACACTGGGTTGCTCGATCGAGCAAAGGTATATTGCTCGATCGAGCATCCTTCAGCCCGACTCGATCGAGCAGAGTGATGTTGCTCGATCGAGCATCCTTCAAATGGCATGTTTCTTCGTTTTTCTTCATTTGTTCTCCACCGCTCTCGATTACGTTGCCTAACCTTCTACGGTCTTACTCCGCCATGCTCCATACCAACTCAAAAAGTTCCAAATGCATCCAATCTGCATTAAAACATAAAAGAAGCGGCAGATCGATATTATGGCTAAAATAGCATAGAAACAAGCAAGGAAAGACAATCAATCGAGTCTTATGTATCTAAGGGAAGCATAAAATATGTAAATAAATAGCCATGCATAATTACTAAGTTGTAATTGTTAAAATAAGGATGAATTAATATTGATAAATTGTTTCTATCACATGCTTGTATTGTTTTGTTAATCTTTGTTGTTTGGCCAATCACATTGATTAAATTTGTTAATTCATTCTATAAGTCGAGAGGCACGGAATCAGATTAGACTAAGCATGTGTAGTATGACGACTCTAGTTATAACAAAAGTTCTCTAGGACTCGACCTAAGGTTGACACTAATATCGAGAGATTGGTGTCTTTAGCCTAAACAATTAACAATATTAAGAATTCCTATGTTTAACATTGAAAGTCCTAGACCTCTAATTAGACTCCTCTAATTAGTTCATTATATTACATTAACTTGATGATTTAGGATCTAGTTATCATGCATGCAAATATAAAAGCATAAAAGAAAAGATAAGACGAAAACATCCTTACATTGGGATTTTTTCGTTTCAATATGGGCACAATAAGATCTCTTTCTTATTGTTCTTAAGCATGAAACTAATGGATGATCCTCCATAAAACAACCTCCAAAGTAGAAGGTCTCCTTCTTGTTGCATCCAAGATTAAACCCAAATAATCTTAACTTATTATTAACTAGATAATAAGTAAGAAATAATACTACTAATATTATTGTATTACTACACTAGTAATATGTAGAGAATATTAGTTTGCATGTAAGTTTTAGAGAGAAGTTGAGTAAGTAAGAGAAGTTAGAATAAAACACAAAAAATAAAGTGGATAAAAATGAACAACTCTTGTTCTATTTGAAGGCCAAAATGGCCGGTCCACTTGAGCTACAATTGAGCTCAATTTTGCTTATTTTATTCACATGCAAGATGGCTTGAGTGTAGAGTTAAATCAATGATTAAAGCTTGTAGGATATGTCATTATCAAGTGTGTTTATGTACAAGTCACTCAAGACAATTATCATTGTCTTTTATGTGTACACAACCGGTCACTTGTGTCCAATATGGACCATTTTGATTTTTGATATTTGTCCCACAAATACTTATTAACCATATGCTTAATTATCTTGTATAATTAAGTGTTAATTTGATCATATAACAATTATATGACTCAAATTAATAAATAATATGTACTTAACTTTTAAGTGATATTTACCATTATATCAATATATAATGGGTCCCACAATGGCCAGTTAATTTATTTTACAACTCCTTGTAAATATAATTAACTAATTACCTCTACCTCAAAATATATGCATTACCTCAACTAATTTAATGAATTAACGATTAATCACTAAATTAAATCTTATTTAATCGTATTAAAATAACACGTAAAATTTATTCAGTCAGTTATCGTATAATTGACTAATAAACTTAAGTGGAATGAGTTCCTAACTCAATTTCCAATAAATAACTCTCGTAACTAAACGTACATATCAAATATATGTAATGCTCTAATTAAACTGTATCGTATACAAATAATTAGTATTCTATTTGGGTCTCATCCTATAGGTGTGACCTAAAGGGATCAGTTGATTACCGCCGTCATACGACAATAACGTCAAACTCTAGTCAGCCGAACGTTACCGATTTACGTTAATCAACTGACGTGGAGTATCAAAATATACTAATCATGCCACGTATATTCCAAATGAGATTTAATATATAAATGCACTATTGTGGAGGACACTTATTCCAACAAACATGAGCATCTACTTATTTGCATGAGTGACCCGACTCCCCTAAACTCTTTTAATATTATTTAGTTTACATCCTTTTTAGCTAAACATCAAAACTAAACCAACCATTAAACCGACTTTGATAGTAGTCTTTTCATAGCATTTCATAGCGAAATTCCCGTCTCCTTGTGTTCGACCCCTTCGTACTACATTAATTTGTTTCTAGGGAAATTTATCTTTGATTAGGTGTGCGATATAGCCTATCAAATTTTGGCGCCGTTTCGTAGAAGACGACGTTTTTGGAAAGAAGTAAAAGACACCGCTTCTATCGTGCAAGTTGAAAGTGCCAGAAAGTCTTACTTAGACGATCTGGAAAATCTTGAAAAGGAGGAGGTTTCTAGTTCATCATCATCACCACCACCCTCACCAGCTAAGAAGATGGTTAAACTTTCTGATCATTCCAAGCCCACCGCGGCTATGCTTCCGACCGGTATCACCACTACTCATATTACCGCCCCGGAATTCGAGATCAAACCAGCTTTCATTACCCTTGTGGAAAGGAAGCAATTTGGGGTAAGTCCTTTGGAGGATCCCAATTTGCATGTGCAAAACTTTTGTGACTATTGCTCCATGATTCGCCAAACTGGTGTAACTCAAGCCTAAATTAGTGAAATACTTTTCCCTTTCTCTTTGAAGGGCATGGCAAAACTTTGGATCAATAGCCTTGATCGTATCACCATGGGAGTGACAAATTGGGAGACATTGGCTCTTGCTTTCTATCAAAAGTTTTTTCCACCCGAAAAAACTCAAACTTTGAAGAGCCAAATCACGAGATTCCGTCAACAAGCTCTTGAGAGCTTATATGAAGCTCAAGGAGCTCCAAAGGCAATGCCCGGTTGGATGCTTGGTTCCTTGCCATAACATTCTACAATGGGTGTTGTGCCGAGTCCCGAAAAATTCTTGATTCTGCCAACAAAGGGCGGTTTCAAGAAATTGACACAGATATTGCTCATGCCACCATTGAATCCATGGCGATCCACGATGCCTAATATGTCAATTCTCGGAGTGCACCCATCCAAGGAGGAGATGAAGTTTTCGGCACTATCATTTTAAAGAATCAAATCCTTTTGCTTCAAGAAAAGTTGAAGGCTCAACAGGCGGTTCATCAACTCAATGTCGTGTCTTATACTAGCCAAATTGTTTTTTGCGAAAGTTGTGAAGGTGCGGGTCATTTCTCCAATGTATGTCAAGCTACTATGCAAGAGGTATGTGCTTTTTAAGATTTTAAACAAAGTTCTTATCCACCGGGTACCTTTTCCAATACTTACAACCCAAACACAAAATTTCACCCAAACTTGTCTTACAAAAGCAAAAATGTGCTTAATCCTCAACCCCAACAAAATTTTGTGCCTCAAGCTCAACAAAATGCCTATGTCCCACAACAAAGGTTCAATTTTCCACCGGGCTATCAAAATCAAAACTATCAACAAAGACCACCAATACAAAACTCCCAACCAAACCAAGTTCTACCACCCTAAAATGTCCAACAAAACTACCAAGAACTCAAGTTCTTGGTAGTGCAATTGGCTAAGACCCAAACAGAAATGTTGGCTCAATTTCAAAAAGAATGATCAAAGTCATGGTGCCGCAATCAAAATGTTAGAACAACAAATGGCTCAACTAGCCTCTTCTAGCTAGCTCTCAAAGAAGAACGGGTCAATTACCACCTCAAGGTGAGCAACCACATGATACTCTCAATGCAATCACCTTGAGAAGTGGTACAAAGTATGATGAGCCACCAATGCCCAAGGACAATGAGGAGGTGCTTGTTAAGTTGAAGGTTTCCCCTAGTGGTAAGAAAGATGAGGTTATGCCAAAGAAGGTGGATGATCCCATTGTGGTCGAGCAAGTCAAAGATGTAGAGGATGCTCCTCCAAAGAAGGATGTTGAGACAAAGGAGTCGGAAAAAGTCAAAGTGCCTTTCCCTCATAGATTGGCAAAGCATCACAAGAACACACAATTCGGTAAATTCATGGAAGTTGTGAAAAACCTCCAGGTAACTGTTCCTTTTACCGAATTAATTACTCAAATTCCGTCTTACACTAAGTTCATGAAAGACATTTTAACTAAGAAGAGGACTTTTGACGAAGTAGAAACTATAGCCTTCACCGCCGAGTGTAGTGCTCTTTTGCAAAACAAGTCCCTCCTAAGTTAAAAGATCCCGGTAGTTTTTCCATTCCATGCACAATTGGTACCTATCAAATTGATAAAGCTTTATGTGATTTAGGTGCTAGCGTAAGTGTCATTCCTTACTCTATTTGTGCTAAGCTTAATATGGAAGTCTTGAAATGTACTAGTGTCACATTGCAAATGGCGGATCGTTCAATAAAACGCCCTTTGGGAGTTTTGGAGGATGTTCCTGTCAAAGTTGGTAAATTTTTTATTCCGGTTGATTTTATTGTTCTTGACATGCCCGAGGATGCCCAAATCCCAATTATTTTGGGAAGACCCTTTTTACATACCGCGGGTGCGGTAATGGATGTCAAGAATGGTAAAATAACATTGGAAGTGGGTGACGATAAGGTCACATTTAACTTGAATAGTGCCATGAAGAGTCACATGTTAGAAGAGCCTTGCTTTTCTATTGATGTTTTGAACATTGTCATAGATGACTTTATACCTCGGTCTTTGGCTAAAGACCCTTTGGAGGCACTCTTGCTATTAGAATCATTTGCAGGTGATGATGAGATTGAGAATGAGGAGATGGATGCTTTGGAGCATGAGTTGGATGGAGAAGAATTATCAATGGAGGAAAGCTCACACTTTGTCGATGATAATAAAATCCTGAAGGAAGAGTTTCAAATCAATGATAAGGTGTTGCTTTTTAATTCCCGCCTCAAGCTATTTCCGGAAAAATTACGATCGCGGTGGTCTGGTCCATATACCATCACAAATGTCAACAAGTTTGGTTCCGTTGAAGTGATGACCACTAATGGCGAAAAATTCAAAGTTAATGGCCATCGTTTGAAGGTTTACCATGAGAATGCGATCGTTGGGATATTAGAGGGAGTTAGCATGGAAGCTTGAACCGACTCGAGCTTCATACGTCGTGCGGGACGTTAAACCAGCGCTTCTTGGGAGGCAACCCAAGCTTTTATTTGCTTTCATTTATTTTCTTTATTTTCTTATTTTCCGTAATTTCTCGTTTTTTTAGAGTTAACTAGACTTGACGATGTTTATTTTTGATTTTTAGGTGAAGCAAGAAGAAAAGAGGAGTCGATGAGGAAGTTCACGCATCCCAAAGCACGGAAACCCGTTCGGGGAAACTCATATTGCAAATCATGAAAATAATCAGGAACTTACAGGGGGTAAACCCCGATCGGGGTTCCCACGCCCCGATCGGGGTTTTATTTCCCAAGTCGTCTGTTTTGTATTCGGCTTTGCACGAAATCAAAAATTACAGCATTCCTCTTATTCGAAAACCGACCGCCTACTCAATTTTTCTTCTTCATTTTTCTTCATTTAAATCCCAAGGAAACATCATTTCCTTCATCACTTTGGAAGGTTCCCCCATATTTACACTAGCTTGGGGGAGGCTAGCTAGTCTAGTAAGTTCTTCTTTTTGCTTTGCACTTTAGTTTTATTTTTCTTACTCCTCATTAAATATTAACCACTTGTCTTCCATGTTTTGTGCTTTGAAACATTTTTACGGTTAGCTTGGGTGATTTACATGTTGGCACATTGAGGACAATGTTGTGTTTAGCTTGGGGAAGGATTGCATTTACATTTTAGTTAGTAGTTGCATTTAGTTAGGAAATCTATGAAACTTTGAAAATTTTGTGCTAAATTTGTGCTTCACATGCTTTGCTTGCCTACTTTGGTCATGGTTTACATAGTTGTACTCATTTGTATGTCCCAATTTTAGCTTAATAGCTAATGATTCTCTATTATTTGACGGGATAACTGCATTCATGGGGATGTCTTGACATAGTTGGTGAAAGATGGAAATTGAACCTAATAAGCTTGATCTTGACTTTTGGCAAGCCACAAATTGGTAAGGTAGAGCCTTCTTAGACCGATGCATCCATATCCGGTCTCTCTTAGATGAGTGTAGGTCTCCTTATGGTTTGTGCTACATCAAAAACGCACAAGTATGATTTTAATTTCATTTTTTTATAAGCATGCATTCATTTGTTAGCATTTTGGAGCCACTCACATGATCAAATTTGCCTTTTTGAACCCGTTCACAAAAATCTACCCTTAGCTACATACAAAAATTGCCTACCTTGTTGAGCTAGTAGCTTTGATTAATTGTGTTTGGGTGCTCATTTAGGATTTTTTGTATTTTGAAATATCATGGTGAGCTTGGTCTTAATGATTTGACATGAAAAAAAATGAAAAAAAAAAAAGGAAATGAAAGAAAAGAAAAGAAAAAAAAAAGATGAGAAAAAAGAAAAGAAGATGAGAAAAGAAAAAAAAAACATGAAATGAAAAAAAAACAAAAAGAGAAGCATAACTTGTATGTTGAAAAAAAAAAGATGATTTAAGAAACTCTCATGTTTTATTCATATATTTTGGAGAGTTTTCTTAAAACTTGTATTATAAATTTTGGGATAGTTTTGGGATTGAGCATCCTTACATATGGTTTTTGCTAGCTTGACTTAGCTCCACATACTATAAATCATTTGTTCCCCTTTCTTACCCATTTCTTATTAACCTTCTTCTTACCTATACCTTCCTTTTCTTGCTTGCATTTGAATGTTTTTGGATTGTAGTTTTGAAATTCTTACCATATTAGATTGCGGGCACACTCTCATAAGTCTAGGATAGGTGAGTGCTACTCATAAAAATCTTTCACATTTAAATGAGTTTGAGTGTATCGTGAGAGTCCATAAGTCAAAAGATCATGCAAGAGCCGAAAAGTTCATTTGAAGTCTTTCATGCTACGCCGCCATGTAAATCTCATCCATGTTTATTGCATTATCCTTATGCCCATGTTGTTTCGGGATTTGAGTCATTATGCTTGATAGTTTAAAATTGGATATTGCAATTGTAGGGATTTGGTTGCTTTCCTCTCTTGTCTTGGTCTTATGTGCTTGCTTGAGGACAAGCAAGGGTTTAGCTTGGGGGAGTTTGATATGTCTAGTTTTTATATGATTTTACTCCCTAATTTAGCTCGATTTTACATGATTATTATACTTTGTTTAGTATATTTGTGAGCCAATTACGTGTTCGAGGTACATTGCTCGTTTTTGCTATGTTTTGTAGGAATCTAAGCATTTAGAGGCTTTTTCCTAACACATTAGCAAACACCAAAGTCCAACAAGCTAATGGAAACAAGATGGACCATGGAAGGATAGTATGGAGAATGACAAGCCAAGTATGAATATTTGTGAAATAGGTTGATATGCAAATGAGAAACCAAAAATGAAGCCCAATGCAAGGAGTTCACAACTCAACATAGGATGCTCCTTTGGATGCTCAAGGAATCCCAAGACTATGCAATTAACCGGAAAATTAAGGAGTTTAAAGGCATAGCATAGGATTCCTTAAGCATTAAATTGAGCAATTAAGCAATTGTAGCCGGGTTAGTGGAACCCCGATCGGGGTTCCCATTCCCTGATCGGGTTTTGGGGTCTGTGAATGCTTCCCATTCCCTGATCGGGTTTTGGGGTCTGTGAATGCTTACGTTTCAAGTCCCTCTCCCTATATAAAGGAGAGGGACTTCGACACTTAAGGGCATCTTTTTCATATATTTTTCATCATCTTTTACACTATCTTCACACATATTTCTCCCTACATTTTCCTTAGTTTATGCACACAAGTTTATCTTAGTTTCATATTTAGTTAAACATTTGGTTATCACTTTGTTCAAACACGTGGTTACATTTTAAGTTGCAATTCAATCTTTCCATTCAAGCTATTTGGGTTATTTGTTCTTCATTTCCAAGTTATACTTCTCGTTTGCGGTAATTCTAATTCTAGTTTTATATTAGTATTCACTTTCGTCATTTACTTTACAAGTCATTTAGTTAATCGTATAACTAGTAAATCAAGATTTCATTGTTATTTAGATTAGAATTATTAGTAGCAATTTCATTCACTTAGTATAGCATATTCTATTAACAAGTTGTTTTCTTTTGTAATTTCATATTCATCATGCTTATTATATCAAATACTATTAGTTTAATTATCAACATGAGTGAGTAGTTTCATTTGTCTAGGGATTAAGGAAGCCATGCATATTTAGTAAGTTGTAATTGTTAAAATAAGGATGAATTAATATTGATAAATTGTTTCTATCACATGCTTGTATTGTTTGGCCAATCACATTGATTAAATTTGTTAGTTCATTCTATAAGTCGAGAGGCACAGAATCGGATTAGACTAAGCATGTGTAGTAGGACGACTCTAGTTATAACGAAAGTTCTCTAGGACTCGACCTAAGGTTGACACTAATATCGAGAGATGTGTGTCTTTAGCCTAAACAATTAACAATATTAAGAATTCCTATGGTTAACATGAGCATCTACGTATTTGCATGAGTGACCCGACTCCCCTAGACTCTTTTAATATTATTTAATTTACATCATTTTTAGCTAAACATCAAAACTAAACCAACCATTAAACCGACTTTGATAGTAGTCTTTTCATAGCATTTCATAGCGACCGTCTCCTTGTGTTCGACCCCTTCGTACTACATTAATTTGTGTCTAGGGAAATTTATCTTTGATTAGGTGTGCGACATAGCCTATCACTGTACGAAACACTACTCTTTAGTATGACCAAATATATTATATGGTTCATCACACGACACTAATATAAAACGTTGGGTGAATGACACACATAACATGTACGAAGTAACATTTGTCAATCAAGGTTGAATAAGAGTAAGTTAGTTATAAAAATTTATCATAAAATAAAACTTGAACCTCGAGCAAAACAACATTACCATATCACAAGCTCAACAACATTACCATATCTATTTTTTTTTTGTGGATAATAGGCTAAAAATAACTAGATCACTTAAAAAGAAAAAACAAGGTAAAAGGGTAGAAACACAAATGACAGATCTAGTTTTAGGGGTAAATAATTAAATACTACTATACCTTCAGTTGTATAATATGCATTGTACAACTATTATATATTTATCCGAGTTTATGTGTAATTTTTCTGAGCTTTTTAAAAGTTTATTTTTGTATGTTCAAGTGTGTGAGTTCAGAAACTAAATAATATAACTCAGATTCTTTAAAAGAAAACTCGAAAACTTTAGTACAATGCTCGAATTTTAACCATCAATTGTATTACGATTTACAACTGGTGTTTGATGGTATAGTTTATTAATTGAGTGTAACCTTTTTGTTTTATTGCTGCTTGTGATTAGACCTGACAAAAGCAACCCGACCCGATTGACCCGGCCCGTGTGACCCGAAATTGTCCCAAACTACAACACCCGAGCGTGACCTGAAACCCGATTTGACCCGATGCGAACATGACCCGAGCTTTCTTACACCGAAAATAACCCGATCCAAAACCACTCAACCCGAAAATGACCCGACAAAACATAACTTTAATTGAACCGAAAAGACTTAAAATGGCCTTTTGTTACTTATTCTTTGACCCGAAAATGATATGACCCGAAATAACCCGACCCGGTTGGCCCAAAACGGACCCGACAACAAACCCGAAATCCGAAAAGAACTGACCCGACCTGACCCGACCCGAATTAACCCAAAATCAACGAGCGATCTGAACTGAGCCGACCTAAACTGACCTAACTCGAACTAAATTCGATTGACCCGTTTGAAAGGTATACTCGTGTTTTATGGAGCACTAGTCGAGCACTACTCTAGCAGCCTTGCGAGCCCACCTTGTTGGTTGTTAGTGGTTACTCTTCGGGTCTTAAGTCTTGGCTTACACGGCGATCCAAAGTTCCTAACCCACCGGCCACCGTTATCCCAAATAACACACACTTGACTATTACCCTCTCCGAACTTCAACCCTCTTCGCAATTCCTTGTCAATCATTTCGGTACTAATTAACGCTCTTCATTCTTTCTTCTTTTTTTTTTCTTTTTTTTTGTGTGTTTGTAATTTGGTGCAAAATTAGTCGCATAGTTTTATTGGCATAATTTACAAAGGTAAGATACTTGTCCTTGTCTACAATTTGATAAAAATTGAAATTTGATCGTTTTATACTCCTGTTTATGTCGAATTCGTGTTTAATTGATGACGTTTTGATTACACATGTTAGCTAATCTAATTTAATTAGATAGATTGTACCTGATTAGTGATTCGTGATTACATTATTAATTGATGAAATATTATTAGGGTTTATAATTAATGGGCCATATACAATTGGGTTTATGGTTATCATATGTTCAAAGTATGATCATTTTATGTTGTTTGGCATGAAAATTACTATGCATTCTTTGAATTTGTGTTGATCAATATCATTTTTTTGGTGTTGAAAATTGAAATATTGATCACAGCTAAATTTTGTGCACTGATCAAATATTACATTTTGTACTGATCAACTGGTATATTCACTGATGATGAACAATTGACCGAGACACCTAAAAATGAATAGGACATCAATTGACTGGGACTAAGGGAGTATAGTTTTAAGTGGTGTGATTAACTGATTATGTATATACTCTAATGCTTTGATTGAACACTTGGTCTTGCTTGAGACGGGGCGACCCGTCTTATTACTTTAGACGGGTCAAGCCCCCTCACAAAAGAACAAGTGGGGCAAGTGGAGGATTATCCATTATCCCCCCACTTGCCCACTTGCTCTTTTTGTGAGGGGGCTTGACCCGTCTAAAGCAATAAGACGGGTCGTCCCGTCTGAAATGAGAATTTGTGTTGATTGAATTGCACGAAGGGGATGAGCAGTTACAACCCCTATTTTCCATTGGTTACGGTTTACCTTCGTAGGGCTCGCGTGGGCGTGGATTGTGGTTAGTTAGTTAGTTACTATTATGTGGTGATGGATCACAAGCAATCTAAAAATGGTGCTTGTGAATGTAAAATAAGAAGTGGTGAAGGAAGGAGGAAGGGGTGGTTGAGGAAATACCCTAGTGGCAGTGGGTAACTATTAACTTTTTGATGGAGTGGTGATGGATCTTGTTGACCCATTGAACGAAACGTAGACTTGTGACGTGGAACTCTGTTTGTGGTATAATTCCACTAGTGACATATAACCTTTACACACGCTATACATCTGTGTGATTGTGATGTTGCCTTTCTAAATTGAAGTAAAAGAAAATGTTACGTGCTACTAATATCGATTTTAGAAAGTTTTGGGGTGTTGTTACTTAGCTTTTGACGGTTTCTTGGTCAGTCATTTGTCCTAGAAGTTGCCGTGGCTTTGTTTGTTATTGTAGTCGTAGATATGTGAGTTCAAAAGTGTTAAGTTGAGCTTATAGTAGCTATGTTGTATAGGCTTTTCTGACGAATGTACTACTTGAGTTTTGGATGGTTGCATTGGTATAAATTCTGTGTTGTTGACTATTGCTCCCAGATTTTGAGCCTTTTTTTCCTTAAATATCCGTTGATCTCTTCCCTCCCCTTCAAGGCTTCAATTGCTAACATTGCTGTTCATTTTCTTCTTCTTGTAGGTGCGTATATATAGAGAAATGAGGATTGTGGGGTTAACAGGTGGGATTTCATCTGGAAAAAGTACTGTCTCCAATCTTTTGAAAGCCCACTCCATTCCTGTTGTCGACGCCGACCTTGTTGCTCGGGTACTCCTCCACTCCCCTCCTTTCTCCCATCTCCCCTCCTTTCTCCCATCTCCCCTTTATCCTCAATTCTTATATTTTTATATTTCAGATATGGTTATTAGTTGTATTTTTGAGACGCTGACCTAGGTATATCTGTAATGAGTACTTTGGAATATTAGTACTGTGTATGAAAATTTATGAAGGTTACATATAAAGTTTGAAACTTGAAGGATTATTTTGTTATGGTACGATGATTTTCTGTTGAAGGGTTTTTACTTTTTTCTTGGCAAGTATAATAAACATTTCAATAAGTCTTGCTTGGGACAGGGCGACCCGTCGCAAGCTTGTGACGGGGCGACCTATCGCAAGCTTGCGACGGGTCAAATCCCCCTCACAAAGAGCAAGTGGCAAGGCAAGTGGGGGGCTCCATTTGCACCCCACTTGCCCCCCCACTTGCTCTTTATGAGGGGGATTTGACCCGTCGCAAGCTTGCGACGGGTCGGTCCGTCACAAATGAGAATTTGTGTAAACATTTACTTTACATTAAAAGTCAGTACTTGATGATGTATGCAAATTGGCCCCAGTTGATTAACTCATTAAGTTTTAATTCAATTGCACTGTCTAACTGTATCTTTTGTTTGCTGAGGTGTGGTACTGGAATCGCCTGAACTTTGTTTGAAAAGCAACACTTATTAGGTTTTTAGTATCCTTGCAGTCATGATTTTGCCTTCCACAATATATAGTGAATTTAAGTCACAGAATTTATCTTTTTAATATATGCACGGTACCATGAAGTGGAAAATGGGGAGGGTTATAAACTTTGATTCATGTGGCTATCCACTCCAGTCTTCTACAATTACAAGATATTCATAGTCTCTGATGTCCGAAAAATGTTTCACCATTTGGCAATGTGGTCATTTTTAGAAACTCTTTTGGCCGTCATCGTACGCCTTAGCCTCATCTAGTGCAGCTGGTGGGCATGGGGCAAGCTAGATAAAGGCGAGGCTGTTATAATGTTAAATTCACTCCTGTCCGTGTACTCATTCACTACACCATCCACCTCCACCTTCCCATGTCCACCCCACTTAGTGCAAGTGTGAGACGGGTATCTATTTTTTCTTACCCATTGATTTTTGGATCCCATTTTGGCTTCTGTTAAGTTTACTTGGATTCTGGTTTCAATTTATGTGATGAGACTTGGGTTATTGAACTGGCGTAAGTGTTAAGAGCTAAATGAACCGCATACTTATTCACGTGTATTGTGTATACAATTTATCTCATGAATTTTAAATGTATATGAATCATATGCTCTATTAAGTTCATTTCGTGTATTTGTATGATGTATTATGTATTCTTATCAGGATGTACTACGAACAAGGCAACTCTAACGTGATGTGGTAGCAACTGTGGATTGCAGTAATCCAGAAACCTGTTGTTTCATTCTATGTTACTCATAGAAGTATCAGTAATGGGTCCGTGTCTAAGTATCGAACTTGGCTTATTCGGCTACTTTTATGAAAAAATACGCATATTTTGGCTTCAAATGAAGAGTCGTAATGTCACACATGCCCAAGTGTCGAGTGTCGTACACGGGTACACGGGGTTATTAGAAGAGTCGGAGTAAAATAGGTATCGTTAACCTGTCACATAGATAGATGAGGTGACATCGTTATGTGGAAGACAATGCTTTTCTTGAGCTTGACATCGTTATGTGATAGAAAATGCGTTTCTTGAGGTTCTCCTCTTTGGAGTACTTTTTACCATTTCATTGTATGTTGACTATCATCCTTGAGAAAACACCGTGAGTGCTCTACTGCTGTAAGTGCAGTGTTTATCTGTATTTCCTACCCACAGTAGTTCAATCCACATAATTGCTTACAGACTTGCGAATTTCTTAAATTTTTGATATTCAAAAATTGTGTGATGTTATTTTAATGTGTTTGCTATCATGTTTTATTCCAGGATGCATTGAAGAAAGGTACAGCAGGATGGAAAAAAGTTGTGAAGGCATTTGGGGACGACATTTTACTGCCTGACGGAGAAGTTGATAGACCGAAGTTGGGGAGAAAAGTTTTCTCTGATCCAGAAAAGCGCCAGCTACTAAATAGGTCGGGAATTTTTTCAAGATACCTTTTTATTTAGATACTTGCCATTCTGCTTGTACTTTGAAGATCATGTTCGTAATTCGTCGTCTCTTCAAATGTTACACATTGCCAAAGGATAAATTTGCTCTTGATCCTCCTCAGAAGCCCCAAACTCTTTCGCCCTTGCATTTTTATTTAGAGTCTACCTTGATTGTTGCTATAGTCTCCTGCTCTTATATCACCAATAGATACTTGATCTGCTCCCATCCCCAAAACAAAAAGTACAATTTACTTGCCGTCGGGCATGGGTCCTTATAATTGTTATATTTTGTTTGTTTGTTTTAGAATAGATTGTATGTTTTAGTGTGCCTGCTAGGCTGCTACTGTGAGAACAGTCAAATTATGTGTTAATTTTTGGTTTGACATGCTGCAGGTTACTGGCACCGTATATTTCCTCTGGAATCTTCAAGGAAATTGCGAAGCTATGGTCGAAGGGGCACAAGGTTATTGTTCTTGACATCCCACTGTTATTTGAGGCCAAAATGGACAAATGGACCAAGCCTATTATAGTTGTATGGGTTGATAGTGAAACTCAACTAAAGAGATTGGTTGCTAGAGATAGAATAACTGAGGACGAAGCTCATAACAAAATTAATGCTCAGATGCCCTTAGATTCCAAACGAAGTAGAGCAGATATTGTCATCGATAACACTGGATCACTTGAGGATTTGAACGAACAATTCCAGAATGTGCTGCGCATAGTCTCCCGACCTTTAGCCTGGAGTGAGTTCATGCTTTCTAGACAAGGAGTCTTCTCTGCTCTTGCTTTCGTTGTCCTAGGCATCCTTATGGCCAAAAGGGTATCTATATGTGACAGCTTGTAGCCTTTTGTCATTGGATCCCAGTGTACCTTTGTTTCGGAAATAGTGTGGAAATCAAGTTCTGTGTATTGTTTTTAAATATAGCAAAGTTTCAACTCAGTAGTTGATGAAGGTTTTCTTCTATGTTCCCTTGACTGGACAAACATTCAAGTGAGCTGTGTTTATTTTAAGTAAGCGGTATCGTGCTTGAATGAAAAGTGCTTATTAGCTTTGGCGTATTTGTCTTTTTAATAATTTATTGTTTCCTTGCTTTCATCATCTTTTCTGTGGTTATTTGGGTTTTCTGAGTAGCGGACCCATGGTTCTCCATCTGAATTACCTGTACTACTGCCTGGAAGAGCTATCTCATTTTCCATTAATGGCTAGCTAGTGCTGCTATGGAAGTATGGAACAGCTAGGTCGTTCTACCTCCCTATCTTAAGTAAAAAGGTAGAACTCGTGGGGTATTTTGGGGAAGGGGGATGAGCCGAGGAGTAGACCCTTTCATATTGAATATTGCATTTTCAGTGTTTCTATTCGTTTCGGGTTTTCTGCAAGAATATTCCCCTTGGGTAAACTTCGGCCCTTTTTATTTCAACTATTGGACCCATAGGCTATAACACATGTCTATTGTTTGTAGGAGGGAGGGAGTAGAGTGAGAGGGATTGTTCATGTACTTGAGTTTGGTTTATGCCCTCAGATGAATTATAGTTTTCAAGTTGATTAGTTTTGTTTGATGAAAAGTTCTGATACAAATTAGTGTTTTCATTTTCGAGGGACCCTGGTCTATAATAGTCATATACGGAGTACTTTTGTTGGTACCGCTACAACACAACCCATAACATCACTTCAGAGGCTTAAATTGATGGATGTAGTGATGGATGTGAATCAATGTTTTCAATTTTCGTTTAATGAGCTTTCATTACAGTTAAGCTGTGTTGATGTCAGATGCGATTTCAGGAAACATAATGGAGAGAGCTCCAGCAGCAACTGAGTGCTAAACTGTCAGGTAATCTATTTGACTGAAGTACAAGGTTCGAATATGCTGCGTACCGTAAACCATATTTCATTCTTAAGCACATATGTTGAATTTCTTGGTCGTGCTATTCGTGTCAGGACTATCTATTACGGAGTACTTTGGATGTGAATCATTGGCAGCGGAGAAGAAAGAAACTAGAATATTCAAGGTACTGCTTCATTTCTCAGCTGGTCGACTTTTTTGTAGGACCTTCTAATTATAGATATTAAATATATTGCTTTCATGATAGTCTGGATTTTGTTAAAAATTGTATGATAGTTTCAGCTATTCAGTTCATGAATGTGATGTTCACTATCAAAGAAGAGTTTGTCTTCTCTTGGCTGCTTTAGATAGTTGTCTTATTTCGTAAAGTGATGCACTAGAAGGTTCTTGTTTCTAGTATCTTTAAAATTAGGAACTTATCATAAGTTGCGTACTTAATGAAGCAACTTCTAAGTTGGGATGCAATATATACTACTATTAATTATGGCTGCTTGTCTGCATCTACGTAGAAACTGGCCATTGTTTTAATTATTTTAGCATTGGTGGAGGCATATCTGATTTCCATCAACAGCCACCATATGAAAAAATATACTTCATATATGTTAATCAGTGCCTCTGAGGCACCTGTACATGGCTAAAGAAGCCGGGTTTGTACGCAATCGAACCCGTATACTGAAAATACACAAAAATTGTTTCCAGATGACCATAATGATCGAGAGTTGCATTAGTCAACTTGTATACTTCACATTATAAGACAATTTAGTGAATCATTTTTGCTTTATTCCGCCATAATCCCAATTTTGTAGCCACCAAGCAATAACTCCCTAGAAGCATTGAAATTTATTGTAAAGGGATATGAGTTGATAATTGACTCATATTAGCACCCAAATATGGCTTATTCATGCATATTGTCTTTTAGTATGCTGTATGCTTTGCCCCTTTCTTATCTCAAAGAAAATGTTAATCTTTGAAAAGATTGAGTGGTGGTGTATTCAGACGTAGCCACCACCTGGGTCCGCAAATATGTTGCGGTTTTTGTTGACAGACCAGAAATACTCTTTTCTACTGCAATATTACATCATTATTGTTTCTGCATGCTATTAGACTATAAATACTGTCATGTTAGTGTAATTTTCAAAATGAAATCATGTTAGTTTAATGCGTCTTTTTTTTGAGGAAGATGATTTAGACAGTCCACTAAAATTCTTCCTTGTAAGATTAGGTTGAAGTGTTGAACTATTCTGTGAGATTTTGCATTCTCAAATTGATTTTAGCTCCCTCGTTTGTTAGTTGAACCTTGGGAGCGGTTCTCCGGTTCTCCCCATGGATGGATTGTAAAAATTAGTTCTAGCATAATATCACTTAGCTTTTAGCCATAGAACTGTTGACAAAGTTCTTTTTTTTTTTTCCGGTGAAGGACTCCGAAGATTCGATTTTTGAATCAGTACTTTTCAGAAAAATGCTCTTTTCTTTGTTGGTTCTGAATTATGATTGACTAATAGAAATAACTAGTTAAAATTAGTTGGACTTCTTTTTTAAGGAGTATTATGAAGTAGGAGTCATTCATTGCAATTCTCGATGCGGATGCCGATTTTCCATTGCAGGTCACCTGAAATCGGTCTCAACACACACACATGTTAGTTTCAGTACATCTTTTTTTTACAAAAGTGACCGAATTTCCAGTATTTGCCACTTTGATTGAATTGGCTAATCAAACCTTTAGGACAATGCTGGGATTTTCTGAGTAAGAGATGTGAGGTTTGGATTGTTTCAACTTTCAAGTAGTCTTTTGTCTCAGCCTCTAATCCTGAAATCCTTTCCAGCTAAGTAATTACTGACTGTAAAGTGCTATGCTTATTTGCTTAACACTAGAAAAAGTGACTTTGCTACAAAGGAGAAATTAAAAATTAATTGGTTGTCTTGTCTAAATCTAATAATGTCAAATCCTTTATTAATAACCTTCAAAGACTTTACTGCCTAAGGTGGTTTTTCTCCACCATTCATCTTTTTCCAACTTGCTTTAAATTTCTTGGCGTCTAATTTTTCTGTGTATTTTACTACCGCACACAGTTATTATTTTCTGTAAAAAATTTATACCGTCTTTATTGTATCTGACTGATAGTCTTAAAAAATATGGGTAAAACTACAACGATTAAAGAATGAGAGACAGTGTCATTTTGATAGAAGAAGTGATAGTTAAAAAATTGGGGCAATAGTAGTGGTCCACCCATTTAGTATACCAAATTTAGAAACGGAACAATTAATTTGAAATAAATTTTGAAGAAAAGAGGACAATAAAAGTGGATTGGATGAAGTAGCTACTTGAGTAGCTATGTATGAAGTACAATGGTAAATGAATTGGAAATCATGGCTCGTCTCCATACATTTTTCTTTGTTTTACACTTTTACCACATCGCAGAAACTGTTTATGTTTGTCGACCTTAAATTATTTTCAACCTGAGGCTTTTTTTTCCAGATGAGTTGCAATAGCGGCACAACTTACTGGAAATGGGGATTACCATTCGTTTAAAAGCTCCTCCTTTTTTGAAGCTAAGTAATGGTGCTATAGGTCTGCTTTTGTGGCTTTTGGAGGTGGAAAGTACTTAGATTTCCATTTTAAGAACTACAGCTATTTTTATCCTTCATTTGGCTGCACTAAGGTAGTTACTTCGTAACTGTACTATTCTTCCACTTTAGAGCATGGTTAGAATTAAGTAAAATGGCTTAGTCAGTTGAATTAGTCATTTTTATAGATCATGCCGAGACAATCAATGGCTTCAACCCAAGTACATGTTGGACCCTCTTACCATGTTATATAAGCAGGAGCCTTTCAAGTGTTGGGTAATGGTGTGTGAAATTTACTTTGAGTTTGATCCTTGATTGACATGTTATATGTTATAGGAGTCAAATATTGCCCCATTTCAAGGTTTTCTCTTGAACAAACGAGTAGCTTAAGTTGATTTTTATTGGTTATAAACTGGAGTAATTTGTGTTTTCAAAACCATTATTGTGAGTTAGTGATGGTATTGGAAGGAAGCCTTGACCTTCGAATCAGTCTGTGTAGAACTATGAAAATGGTTTTTACAATCAAGTATGCCCTCTTTCAAAGCGTTTATGAAGGCATTCTCGTAAAATGGGGTGAAAATATATCCGGCGGCTTCAAAAAACACTCTCCACCTACGTCTAAGTGAAGTGTTATTGTATTTTGGCGCATAACATGATGTTGTATTCTTTTCCTCCCCATTTTAGTTTGTGTAAGACCATTAAATACCAAATCATGAACACAATAACACAAATATGAAATAAATATAGAAATTTCATGAGTTTTTTGTGCATCTTGTGGCTGGTGGTTTTGCATTTGGAAGATTTGATTGAAGTGTTATGAGGCTGTCATTAGTGAACCTAACTAAGAGTGAACCCATTGAAGCGCTTATAATTGTGGAATGTCGGGGTAATTGCATTATGGGTCAGCTAGTTGCTACTGTTTTTGTACAATTATATTTCTACCCACGTGCTTATGCTTCCCTTCACGCATGATGCCATTCAAAACTGGTATAACATTTCCCAAGCTTCCTAGCTTTTATAACATCTCATGTTGGAATTTGAATTGTGATGCTTTTCTTAACTTATCAGTTTTCTTTGTGTGTTTTTTCAACAAATTTCGATTAATGTCCATATATTGCTGGCTTTACACGAACTATTAGTACATTAATGGAACGTAATGTGTGATGTGTCTACTTTGTCGAGCCTTGTAATCGGTAATGAATGGCATAAAGACACTACGAATGGAGTTGCTTACTTGCTTATAGTCCCGTCCTAATATTCGAATACCGTGTCTTGCCAAATAACTGTTCAAGAAGCGGGTTTGGAGCTTTGGTCTTACAATCACGATTATATGGATTGATGATAGAAGTTGAGGTGCTTCCTATTAAAGATCACCGCACCTTCCTTTTGACCTAGAGTATTATCTTAGAATACCTCAACGACAAGACTGACAGAGCGAGGTACCCCTAAGAGCATCCTCCGAGTATATACAGCATACGACTAATACTTTTAATTCTTGTACTCGACTTTTTGGCCTATTTGTGATTGACAGTAAGTCTCCCTTGTGAAGGATATATCTGTTGCAAGCTTGTGAAGCGTGATATGGTCCGTCACAAATGAGAATTTGCGTAAACTCAAATCTTACGACTTTTTCTCTCAGATTCTTATGGTTCCACCATCAACATACCAATTATTACCATAAGGAAAGCAAGTAACCCACACATGTGACTAGTTCTATTTTGTATAGCATGAAGGTTAATTTTTTTAAAAACTAGGGACATACTTTAATCAAGTCCAAAGTAACATAGGACTGCGGACCCCTTTACATCTATTTCCAAAAAGTTGACAATAAAAATAAAAATACCCACTATGCTTGTGTTTGCTTAGCCCATCTCCTGTCTTTTTCTGCTTTGCTTTTTTGGTCCTACTTTTCATTCCCTTAACCTCTACATATTTCAGTCTTTTAATGTACATGTGCATTCACTAATCTCTCCTTCATTAACCTTATATACTCTGCTAATCCTTACAGCATTTCTTCAGTCTTTGAACCATCCTGCAACATGGCTGCACCACCTGACAACAGTCCTGGTTCTTTACAATACCAGGTATCAGCCCTCAATTGTCATGCTCCAAACTCTTAAATATGCTTTGTTATCTTTCTTTGTCGCGTTTTGTGTAAGACGGTCCTATGATAGTACGTAATAAGTTTTTGTACATGTTTTCGGCATGAAAGTAACTTATGTCGTAATATGTAATCTTTCTGAACAGACATGGACCTTAAGAGTCCCAATTCATTGTGAAGGTTGCAAGAAGAAAGTGAAGAAAATCCTTCAGAAAATTGATGGTAACTGTCTACCTCCCATGTTATCTCCTTTTTAGTTTTTTCTTTCATACTACGTATCTGATGTTCGTCTTGCTTATGTTGCACATGACATGTCTTAAAATTACTGTATTATTTTATTTCCTGATTTTATGCATGTGTAGCTAGTATTCTATAGTATAAGTATATGATGCCTTAACTCTTATGTTAAAAACGCGAGAGGATATATCTTTTTTTTTTGTAGCAGTGTTAGTTCACGACGTAAGAAGCATTAGATAGTTTAGTGATTCATTGCACTTCTTGCTAATATTCGATATTTCAAAATTCTGCAGGTGTTTATATGACAACAATAGATGCTCAGCAGCATAAGGTTATAGTGACTGGCAACATAGATGCAAAGACCCTTTTGAAGAAACTATCGAAATCAGGTAAACCAGCTGAACTATGGCCAGACTTTTCTGATAAGAAAGAGAAGCAACAGGACTTGCCAGCGATCAAGGACAAGGATAGTGCCACAACCAAAGAAAGCGAGGGTCCAAAAACGGAGAAGATAGATAATCAAGAAAATGTCAAGTCTGATAACGGAAGCACGCAGAACAGCTCAACTGATAAATCTGATATCCCGGGAAATGATCCTAATGTTCCCTTACTTGATGGCGGAAAGCCACCAGGGTTGGAAAAAGGCAACCAAGCTGAGGTAAATAACAGTGAAGGTAGTACTGATGGCAAAAAGAAGAAAAAGAAAAATAAGGGACAGGGACAGGGACAGGGACAGGGACAGGGGCAGGATGGTAATTCTGCAATCGGTGACAACTCGGTGCCACCACCACCATCACCAGTAGCTGAGCCTGGGCCCACACCCGTGCTTACAGAAGCACCTGGTGGCGCACCTGGACCTGGGCCGACTCCTGTGATTACAGAAGCACCTGATGGTGCACCTGGACGAACAGTAGAATTACCATCAGAAAAAATGCCTGCTGCAGGAGCACATGAACCCATACCAGCATCAGTCCCGCTTCCTGCGATGCCTCGAATGGACCCAAGCAGACCCATGGAAGCAGTCAATCTTGGGCCTCCAAATAATCATGGTATGCCATATGACCCGTGTCGTGGGCCTATGAATAATTTTGGGCCTATACATCAGCCAAGTTACCCGTATCCACGGCCTGTTCACCTACCACCACAGTTAGGGGTCAGTTACAGTATGGCACAACCCAGCACTAGTAGCTCATATTATGCGCCGCCATACTATGCCTATGCATATCCACCCCATCCCATGATGCATGCTCCACCACCTCCACCGTCCTATCCTATCAGCGAGGCTTACTATGATGATCATCACTATAATGACGATACCAGTCAGTGTCGTCTGATGTAACATCACTTTGGTCGGTCCATAAAGATTTGGTGTGTACTTAACACAAAAATATCAAATGTTATCAAGAATATCTTACTGTAATAGGCAATGTTAGGTAAGACGGTTTTACAGTAGACGGCCCTCCATTCCAATCAATTTTATACATTTGTGGAATACATGTGACTTATACATTAATCAAATGTATAGAATTGATTTGAACGAAGGATATGCTAAACACACATACAAACAAGTGACACACCAAAGTGATGATTCGATGTAAATCAAAGTATATTCTTAAATCTTAGCTTTAATGTTTATTATAAACTTTATTTGTAATTTTGTATTAGTCGTAGTTTAGCTTAGTATGTAAGGTAGGTAATTGAGAAGGATATTCTGGTATTTGCCAAGTTGGTAGCCAACATGAAACACTCAGCATTTCACTTGTTCCTAATTTCTTACGTGTATTCTCATTATTCTGATGTGTAAAGATATGGTTTATGTAAAGATTCACTTCTACTTTTTATGCCTTTATTTACTTTATTTATTGTTGGGAATTGCCATGTATTGCTCTGTTTGCTTTCCACAACAATTTGCGTATGCGGCTTTTGTTTGCTCGAGACTCCAAGATTGCTTTTATTCATGAGCTATACCACATTTGTTAATGTTTCAGCCCGTCTCACTTAAGACGGGCATTATCCGGCGCTATCAGTCACAAGCTGAAAACGGATAATGCCTTTAAATATGCAAGTGGGAGGGTAATGCCTTTAAATTTGCCCTTCATTTACCCTTCATTTACCCTTCCCACTTGCATATTATGAGAGGGGCATTATCCATTTTCAGCTTGTAATGAATAGTACTTGTCTGAAGTGAGAATTTGTATTAACCTTTTGTAACGATTACTTTGTTAGCAAGGTTTTTCTTAGGCTTACTCTCATAGTCTCATGCAGCCAACTTTTTACTAACTTTAACAACGTACTTTTCTATTCTTAATTAAAATAATACGAAGTATGTACTCTCCCCTTCTCAATTTTGTATTGTGTTTACAAAAACAGTAGTATTGGTGCACCACATTTTCTTCTTCGGAACTCGTAAATACGAGTTATGGTCACTTGAAGTTTTTCGGGTTGAAAAATGAGTATTTTGTGAGAAGTGGCACAGTTCGAGGGTACCATGTGAATTTTCCGATTTTATTTTGTATGAAGTAAAATTGCATTGACTTTTCAAATTCATACCTTTACCACTTATGATATACACAAATTCTCATTTGTGACGGGTCAAATATTAGGAAAAGATAAATCATTTGTAATTATCTAGGCTTGTTTTATTTACCCTAACGGGAGATACCTGAGTGGTTGGAAATTTGTGACGGATATATCCGTTACAAGGGAGACTTACTGGATAATATATTATAGTATCACATTTTGTAAATATGATGTACCTCAAATTTATTGACCAAATTATGAGCACAATTATTGCATCACATCGACTTGTCAAATTCATACATTTACCACTTATATATTTTATTTTATACTCTCGTTACTATTTATTACTTTTACTACTCACATTGTTATTAATATTACTTTCACTACTCTAATGGTTATTATTGATACTTTCACGAGTTCAGTTGTTAGTGTTATTACATTCACTTCTCTTATTGTTACTATTGTTACCGTGAGGGTGTTAACCGTGCTATTAAATTCACTTCTCTTATTGTTACTATTGTTACCGTGAGGGTGTTAACGAGCCGAGCCGGGCCCGAGCTTGGCCTTGCTCGGCTTGTGCCCAAGAACTAAAACTGAAGCTTTAACGCGAGCTCAAGCCAAAGTCAAGCTCAAATCGAGCATATATATAATTGTTGATTTTTTAATTTTTTTTTCTTCCGACATTTTCAGTAACAAGTCTTAAAGGTTATATGTAAAAATATTCGGCAAATAAGTGAGACATTTGATATGTGTGATATCTACTATACAATAAAGAGGAAACATTTAAGGGAGTCTTATTGGTTCCTTATTTGTAGGGATTGAAAATCACTTTTTTATTTGTAGGGAACCCACGTCTTTGTTCTTATTTAATTACCACCCATTACAAATTGATGTGCATTGCATGGAGCGAGTGAGCAAATGAGATAATAATAAGATAAAATTAATTATATTCTTATCTTTCATCGTTTCCTAGAAAACTAAAAAAAATCTCTTTTCCTTTTTCAAATTTGCATTGCCTGATTTAAGGAAGCTTTTATTTCGATTTCAACCTTTCTAATTTCCAAAGTCCTGCAATTTCTACAATTCACTATTAATTCAACATTACAAATTTTCAAATTTAAAAGTATTACAACATTTAAAAATAATAAAATCTGAACATTAATTAATATTAAAAAAATAATAAAAACCTAAATTATTAGTAATCTAAATACACTAGGATAAGACTTTTTTTTTAAAAAAACAAAATTATTATAATGACAATGGTTTTATACTTGGCTACAATCTCAATAATATCAGCAGCAAAAATTTCTGGAAATTACCAAATCAAAAGCAGGAACATAACAAAAAAAAATTATATGTCCATTAATGAGATCTATATACATTTGAACAAAACTTATAACTTGAAAAAAATTCATGATTAAAAATAATCAACACAAAAAGAGAGATATGGAAATACTAATCTACATTTTTGAAAGATTATATTTTTCTTCCTATTTCAGACATAAATCACCAAAATAATTATTGTACACAATACAACAGAAATGTAAATATGAAAATCATCAATTATATGCTCCTATTTTTTAACTATTTAAAAAGAAAAATCATCCTTATTTAAGAAAGCAACAACCACAACTCAGCTTGTGGTTGAAAGTCAATTTTTCAAAGATCAAACTTTTTCTCCACAATTTACTCACCCACATTCTCTACCTCCTTTAATTTGCTTGCCTTATGATAATTTGCATGTTTCAGTATACAAGACATTTTTGTAATTTACAAATTTTATAACATTGATCAAAATCGGAAATAAAAAAATTTATTTTCTTCGCACTTTGTCGATAAATTAACTCAAATAAAAATTCTATAGGCACCATTTAAGAAATAAATGACCTTTGCTTATCTGATGATAAGTAAATATACAATTGCAAAATTTGATATCGAGATATACAATCGATATCACATAAACGTTTATGATTAATTACACGCCATATTAAAATTAAATGACGGAAAAAAAACGACCAGAGAAACCCGTATCTAATAAAAAAAATAAATCCAAAATAATTCTGTCTGTAAAATTATCCGCAAAAAGATCCATACAATTGAAGTCCTTATAATCTACACTTCATGCATGAATATTAAATTTTGTTGAAGATTTGAAAGTGGTATTGTGCGAGAGGGAGAGGCTTAAGAGGAATGAGAAAGAGGCACAAAAATATTGAGTTTTTTTTTACTTTGTTTTAGTGAAACAATTATTAAAATTTTAAAAAAAGCAATGAATAAGTTGCGTAAGTGTTTATTTAAGGTGAATGGATAATATATTGGTGTGTGAGTAAGGGTGGAGAGAGGCGCACATCGTAATTTATCTTATGGGTAGCATTTATATGGTAATGTTATTTATCATGGGCCACTCATTTATATGGTTAGGGTTACTTTTATAGTTATATGAATCATATTGGATTCTCATATTCTCTTTGTGACGGGCTATATTCGTTACAAGTTTGTGACGGTTAAATAAAATTCAGATGAGTCAAATAAGTTGGGCAAGTCAAGTGTCGGGTTGGTCGTACAAGTCAGGTTAGAATAGGGATCTGGTCAAATCATATGGGTTTTAGGGTCATAATATGAGTTAGGAAAGTGTTAACTTTTTCTATTTATCTTTTACAAAACGGGTCAAATCTTACATTTTTATTTATCTTTGACAAAACGGGTCGATTGGTCTGGCCTTAAAAATAACGTGTCATTTCGGATTTAGGACAATCGATCGGCCCGCGAGTCGAGATTTACAAATCTTTGATCCTGAACAAAGGGATTGGGTTTACATGCCGGGATAGGTTTTGACAGGTTTACATCGAGTACATGGCTTAACCCAAATAATAATAATGGGTTTGCTCGGGTTCTGAAGGGGGTCTTGGATGATGTGGCTGACTCTCCCGGTGATCTATCCTGTTGGGTTCGTTTGCTTGTGTTGCCTATTTGTCTGCTTAAGACCTTCGCTCCTCGGAGTAATCTTGAGTGTAGGACGGCTGTTAGGCGACAGCGTCAGGAGGAGAGTATTACCAGGGCTATTCTTGCTTGGGGGGTGCCTGGGGGGGATTGCAGCTTCTGCAGGAGTGTTTGGCTGAGGTTCCTCCTTCGTTTCATGTGGGGGAAGATCTGGATTTGAGTGAGCTTAACCTCCGCCAGTGTCGGCGGAAGGTTTGTGATGGTCACTATACTGCTGCTGTTAGGGTGCTTTCTTCCTCTGGCGTCGCCCCCTACTCTGATGCCACTCTTGGTGCTCTGCGAGAGAAGCATCCTGTCGCCCCATCTCCTTCGCTACCTCCTTTGCCTTTGGATCATCATTCTCTTGTTGCCTCTTCGGCGGTGGTATTGGATATGATTCGTGGTTTCCCGCGTGGCACCTCTTGCGGGAGGGATGGGCTTCGTGCCCAACACCTTATGGACTGTTTGAGTGGTGCTGCTGTGGCTGTCTCCGATGATTTGATCGCTTCTGTTACTAGGGTGGTTAATCTTTTCTTGGAGGGTCGGTGCCCTATAGCCCTTGGTGAGTACATTGCCAGCGCTCCGCTTACGCCGCTTGTTAAGCCGGGCGGGGGTGTTCGTCCTATCGCTGTTGGCACTGTCTGGAGACGTCTTGTCTCTAAGGTTGGTGCTTGTTTGGTTGGTCCTTCTTTATCTACTTATTTTGCTGGTCTGCAGTTTGGGGTTGGAGTGTCTGGTGGAGGAGAGGCTATCTTGCATGCCTTGAATCGGCTCGTTGAGGCCCGTGGTGGTGATGTGGGACTGTCTATGTTGCTAGTTGATTTCCAGAATGCTTTCAACCTTGTTGATCGTGTGACTATGCTACAGGAAGTCCGCCGTCGTTGTCCGGTTCTTTCCCATTGGGTGGAGTTTTGTTACTCTAGCCCTGCCCGTCTTTATTATGGGGAGCATTGCTTGTGGTCTTGTCAGGGTGTTCAGCAGGGTGATCCGTTAGGCCCTTTGCTTTTCGCTTTGGTTTTACATCCCTTAGTGTGCAAAATCCGGGACTCTTTTGATCTTACCATGCAGGCCTGGTATTTGGATGACGGCACCATTGTTGGGGACACTTTGCAGGTGGGGGCTGTTTTGGATTTGATTATGGTTGATGGGCCTCGTTTTGGTCTCCATCTTAATGTGGCTAAGACTGAGGTCTTTTGGCCCATTGAGGATCCTCGGAGTCGGCTTCCCGGGGTTTTCCCCCCTACTATTGCCCGGCCCTTGCGTGGTGTCTCGGTTTTGGGTGGACCTGTCAGTACTTGTCCTATTTTTGGCAGTGAGCTTGTGGCGAGGAGAGTGACTAAGACCATTGAGCTTATGGATTTAGTCGCGAGGATTGAGGACCCGCAATGCGAGTTGCTTCTGCTCCGTGCTTGTACTGGTATTTCTAAGCTTTATTTTTCTCTTCGTACTTGCTCCCCTGGAGTCTTTGGGTCTGTCCATCTTCGCTTTGATGCTGCACTTCGTTCTAGCTTGGAACGTATTGTCACCGCGTCTGGGCCTGGTTTTGGGGATTGGCAGTGGCGCCTTGCCACTTTCCCTTTTCATTTGGGCGGACTTGGTGTTTATGCTGCAGGAGATGTTTTACACTATGCTTTTCTAGCTTCCCGTTTGCAATCTGCAGTTTTGCAGGCAGCGCTCCTGCGGCCTTCTGGTATTGTATGTGCTGGTCCTACTTTCGATGATGCCTTGCGGGTGTTTTCGGAGACTACAGGTTCTGATTTTTTACGTGATCCGAGTGAAATCGCTGCCCCTAAACTTATGAAGAAATTGGCAGATATATATTTCGCGACGGTTGCTGCTTCTTCAGAATCTGTTTTTTCTTTGACACCACGTCAGCTTGCGTTGTGGAAGTCTCAGCAGGGTGCCCACTCCTCTGATTGGCTGCGTGCGGTTCCTATCTCTGGGTTGGGTTAGACTATGAACAGAAGGACTTACCGTAGTGTGCTGGGGTATCGACTGGGTGTTCCGTTATTCGCGGTATCTAGGCCATGTCCTGCTTGCTCTCGGGTTTTTGATGACGATTTGTATGGGGACCACGCTGTTTCTTGTACTGGTACTGTGGGGGTTAAGCATCGGCATAACCTCGTTCGTGACACCTTATTCGACATTTGCTATAGGTCTGGTATTTCTTCGGGCAAGGAGGTTGATATTGGTTTGGTTGACGGGCATGGCGGATCTCTTCGTCCGGCGGATTTGCTACTTTATTCGTGGGACAGAGGGCGTGATGTGTGTGTTGATTTGACAGGGTCTTCCCCCTTGACTCAGACTGGGATGTCTGATTTTGTGCCGGGACGGGTTGTTGCTGATGCTGCTCAGCGCAAATGTACTAAGTATAGGGATTTATGCGCGACTGCTGGCTATGGTTTCCTACCCTTCTCTTTCTCTTCGCTTGGGGAGCTGGGCTCGGATGCTGTTGACTTGCTCAAGCGGATCCAGAAGTTCTCGGTATCTCAGGATGCTGGGGCTCGGGTGGCCGCTTATATCTTTACTAGGATTAGCTTTGCTATAGCTAAGGGGGTGGGGGCCCAGATTGTCTCTCGGCTCCCCACCAACTTCATGTAAACTTTTCATTTTATTTTATTTTAATGAAAGCTGCGCGCATCTAATAATAATAATAATAATAATAATAATAATAATAATAATAATAATAATAATAATAATAATAATAATAATAATAATAATTTGAAAAATTTTTAGTGAGAGAGAGAGAAGGCGAGCGTTTAGGGCATCTGCTTGCTGCTGCGGTTGCCGTTGTCGGGCTTCCTGTCCACCACCATTTCCACCAGGCCACCCAGACCTCACGTCGCCGGCGGTGGTGGGGTTGGTGGTTCGTTTTTAGAGTAGGGTTGAGAGGGAGGAGATCTTGCTGGTTTTACTACTTCCTCCTGCCGCCTTGCCACCTTAGCACGTCGACGGGCACCTTTTCGGCCGCCTCCACACGTCGATCCTGACGACGACTGTTGCCAGAGGCTAGGGCGCACTGTTGTGGTGTTTCCGCCTGGCAGTGGGGTTTTTGGGTCTTGCGGGTTTTCGCGGCCGTTGCTTGGAGGCTGCGTTTCTGGTGGCGTGGGGGTCTTGTCGCCTGGAGGCTGTGTCTAGTGGTGTGGCTACCGTACTCTGCCGTCTGCGACCTAGCCATTAACACGGCACGCGCCGGCTGTGGTAAGGTTGTGTGTTTTATCGCGTCGGCGTCGATTGTGTTGGTGGAGTCTGCCGTGGTGCTGGCTGTGTTGAGTGTCGCCGTGGTGGAGGGTTATGGGTCGTTGTGGGTTATGGGTCACGGTGGTGATGTGGTTGGTGTTGGCCGTGTGTCTCAGCCGTGCCCTAGCCTTGCATGGGAAACTTTAGGGTTTCTATTTTAATATTAGGTATTATTTTCCTTTTCTTTATCATGCCTGTTTTAGTACGATTTCCTTGTCCTTTTTCTGGTATTCATGGGTGTCCGAATGGAGGTGGTAGGGGCCTTACTAAGGCCGCCTGGCGAAAGCATTTTCAGGATCGACATTGTATTGACGGTGCTATGGGTCTTACCCGTCAAACTCTTACTGATAGTCTGACGGTTTTCTCTAATGCCGAGATTACTTTAAAGCGGATGGGGCTTTGGTTGTGTGGGGAGTGCTTTAAAACCCATCCGTTTCGTTCTAGGTGTCGGCATGGTCGGGGTGACTTTGTTCCGCCTCCGGATTGTGGTGATGGCATCGTTAGTTTTTTTATTCATGGTATCCCTAGACCTCCGGCTCCGTCTCACTCGGTTCTTTCATCTGATGTTGGGGTTGAGCTTGTTCATTGGTCTGTATCGTCGCTTGACCGTTTATTTTCTTTGGGTCATCGCACCGTGAAATCTATTCCTCCTAAGTGCCGTCTTGGGTTTGCTCGGGTTCTGAAGGGGGTCTTGGATGATGTGGCTGACTCTCCTGGTGATCTCTCCTGCTGGGTTCGTTTGCTTGTGTTGCCTATTTGTCTGCTTAAGACCTTCGCTCCTCGGAGTAATCTTGAGTGTAGGACGGCTGTTAGGCGACAGTGTCAGGAGGAGAGTATTACTAGGGCTATTCTTGCTTGGGGGGGTGCCTGGAGGGGGGTTGCAGCTTTTACAGGAGTGTTTGGCTGAAGTTCCTCCTTCGTTTTGTGTGGAGGAGGATCTGGATTTGAGTGAGCAAAACCTCCGCCAGTGTCGGCGGAAGATTTGTGATGGTCATTATACTGCTGCTGTTAGGGTGCTTTCTTCCTCCGGCGTCGCCCCATACACTGATGCCACTCTTTGTGCTTTGCGTGAGAAGCATCCTGTCGCCCCATCTCCTTCATTGCCTCCTTTGCCTGTGGATCATCATTCTCTTGTTGCCTCTTCGGCAGTGGTTTTGGATATGATTCGTGGTTTCCCGCGTGGCACTTCTTGCGGGAGGGATGGACTTCGTGCCCAACACCTTCTGGACTGTTTGAGTGGTGCTGCTGTGGCTGTCTCAGACGATTTGATCGCTTCTATTACTAGGGTGGTAAATCTTTTTCTGGAGGGCCGGTGCCCTGTAGCCCTTGGTGAGTACATTGCTAGTGCTCCGCTCACGCCGCTTGTTAAACCAGGCGGGGGTGTTCGCCCTATCGCTGTTGGCACTGTCTGGAGACGTCTTGTCTCTAAGGCTGGTGCTTGTCTGGTTGGTCCTTCGTTGTCTGCTTATTTTGCTGGCCTTCAGTTTGGGGTTGGGGTGTCCGGTGGAGGAGAGGCTATCTTGCATGCCTTGAACCGGCTCATTGAGGCCCGTGGTGGTGATGTGGGACTGTCTATGTTGCTAGTTGATTTCCAAAATGCTTTCAATCTTGTTGATCGTGTGACTATGCTACAGGAAGTCCGCCGTCGTTGTCCGGTTCTTTCCCGTTGGGTGGAGTTTTGTTACTCTAGCCCTGCCCGTCTTTATTATGGGGAGCATTGTTTGTGGTCTTGTCAGGGTGTCCAGCAGGGTGATCCTTTAGGGCCGTTGCTTTTCGCTTTGGTTTTGCATCCCCTAGTGTGCAACATCCGGGATTCCTTTGATCTTACGTTGCAAGCGTGGTATTTGGATGATGGCACCATTGTTGGGGACACTTTAGAGGTGGGGAGAGTTTTGGATTTGATTATGGCAGATGGGCCTCGTTTCGGTCTCCATCTTAATGTGGCTAAGACTGAGGTCTTTTGGCCTATTGAGGATCCTCGGAGTCGGCTACCCGGTGTTTTCCCCCCTTCTATTGCTCGGCCCTTGCGTGGTGTCTCTGTTTTGGGGGGACCTGTCAGTACTTGTCCCATTTTTGGCAGTGAGCTTGTGGCGAGGAGAGTGACTAAGACCGTTGAGCTTATGGACTTAGTCGCGAGGATTGAGGACCCGCAATGTGAGTTGCTTCTTCTTCGGGCCTGTACTGGTATTTCTAAACTCTATTTTTCCCTCCGTACTTGCTCCCCGGGGGTCTTTTGGTCTGTCTGTCCATCTTCGCTTTGATGCAGCGCTTCGTTCTAGCTTGGAACGTATTGTCACCGCGTCTGGGCCTGGTTTTGGGGATTGGCAGTGGCGCCTTGCCACTTTCCCTTTTCATCTGGGTGGGCTCGGTGTTTATGCTGCCGGGGATGTTTTTCATTATGCTTTTCTAGCGTCCCGTTTGCAGTCTGCTGATTTGCAGGCTAAGCTACTTCGGTCTTCAGGTATTGTGGATTCTGGTCCTACTTTCGACGATGCCTTGCGGGTGTTATCTGAGACTACAGGTTCTTCCTTTTTACGTGATCCTAGTGAAATCGTTGCCCCTAAACTTATGAAGAAACTGGCAGATATATATTTTGCGAGGATTGCTGCTACTGCGGAATCTGTATTCTCTTTGACACCGCGTCAGCTTGCGTTATGGAAGTCTCAGCAGGGTGCCCACGCCTCTGATTGGTTGCGCGCGGTTCCTATCTCTGGGTTGGGTCAGACTATGAACCGGAGGACTTACCGTAGTGTGCTGGGGTATCGCCTTGGTGTCCCGTTATTCACGGTATCTAGGCCTTGTCCTGCTTGCTCTCGGGTTTTTGCTGATGATGTGTATGGGGACCACGCTGTTTCTTGTACTGGTACTGTGGGGGTTAAGCATCGGCATAACCTCGTTCGTGACACCTTATTCGACATTTGCTATAGGTCTGGTATTTCTTCGGGCAAGGAGGTTGATATTGGTTTGGTTGACGGGCATGGCGGATCTCTTCGTCCGGCGGATTTGCTACTTTATTCGTGGGACAGAGGGCGTGATGTGTGTGTTGATTTGACAGGGTCTTCCCCCTTGACTCAGACTGGGATGTCTGATTTTGTGCCGGGACGGGTTGTTGCTGATGCTGCTCAGCGCAAATGTACTAAGTATAGGGATTTATGCGCGACTGCTGGCTATGGTTTCCTACCCTTCTCTTTCTCTTCGCTTGGGGAGCTGGGCTCGGATGCTGTTGACTTGCTTAAGCGGATCCAGAAATTCTCGGTATCTCAGGATGCTGGGGCTCGGGTGGCCGCTTATATCTTTACTAGGCTTAGTTTCTCTATAGCTAAGGGGGTGGGGGCCCAGATTGTCTCTCGGCTCCCCGCCAACTTCTTGTAAACTTTAAATTTTATTTTATTTTAATGAAAGCTGCGCGCATCTTAAAAAAAAAAAAAAAAAAAAAAAAAATAATAATAATAATAATAATAATAATAATAATAATAATAATAATAATTAATAATAATAAATAATAATAATAATAATAATAATAATTATTAATAATAATAAATAATAATAATAATAATAAAAATTAATGTGATAATGAATATCGACCAACATTCGAGTTATTATTTTATGATACCCAAAATGTACAACTCCATAAGTTCATATGTTGTATGATAAACCAATATATATGATACAGTTTTATTATACGTAAATTATGGTATACTGCTTAATGAAATTTCATGACATGTAAAACTACGGAGTATTATTTTAAAACTGAATTATTTGATAAATATATTTTACATAATCTTTTATATTTAAATATTGTTATATTTTAAATAATATGTAAAAAAATAAATGCAGTGGTTATATTTGAAATAATGTTATATGTTCACAATCTATAAATTTGCTATTGCAAATGAATTACAATACAAATCTAACTATTAAATATGACTAATAAAAATTTAAATCATTATTTTTTTAGCATTTTTAATAATAACAAAAATATAAAACAGCGACCCGTGCAATTTGCACGGGTTTAAAACTAGTAAATAAGTATATTATAAAACACCAATATCAAACTTCAAAAAAATTGAAGAGAAAATTATGGTTAGAAAGATCAATACTAGGGCTCGCAATAATCAACTCCATGTTGATCAAACCACAAAATCGAAGAGAAAATCATGGTTTATAATGATTGAATATTGAGGGTTGTGATTGGCAGTGAGATGAGTGATTGAGTGAGGGACGGAGGAACGGAGACACCAAGTATAGTACATAAGTAATCTGGGCAGCGTTTAATTTTGGATGGGTTGGGGAGTGTATATGGCCCATAATATGTTACAAACTATTCAATAAAACACTAAGTCTTGCTCGCAAACTTGCGACGGGTCAAATCTCCCTCACAAAAAGCAAGTGACAAGACAAGTAATTAAATTGTTATTTAAGACGGATATATATTCATCTGGGATGAACAAGACAAAAACAGAGGATATAGTAAATTATACTCCGTATTTGTCTTTTAATGCCAATAAGAGATGATTTTTGAATCGTTATAATATTAAAACGAATATTTTTGTCTTAAGAAAGGCTAGCCGCAATAAGATTTATAAACCCAATCAGTCGTTGGCTTAGTTAGAGACTTTAGAAATCAAGTCTACGATGACCCGTTTTCGATATAGTTCAGTTTAAACCCAAGCAATTTAATTTATTTTTTTAAAATAAAACACTGCTTAACTATGACGATAAAATTGTTTATAAATTGTAACAGTAATAAGTATACGTCTAATACCACATCTAACATTTACAAAGTAAATTTCGAATATTTGTAATTTTATTACATTATTTATACTCTCACTTATTAGTACTTTAAATTATATTTTTAGCAAATTAATCTTCAATAGTTACACATACTATCAAGCTATCACATTCACATATTCAATCCCGTGCAATTCTGCACGGGTTTAAAACTAGTAAAGATATAATCATGAAAAAATATTTTTATGAAAAATAAGCAGTATCTTATCTAATCACACAAGTTCGAGCTGCTCGTGAGCTTTTCGAGCCGAGCCAACGTTTGCTCGGCTCGACTCGTTAAGCTCTCGAGTCAAGCCCGAGCCCGAACCGAGCTTTGACCGAGCTGATCTCGAGTTACTCGCAAGTTGTCTCGTCTTATTATCACCGGCTTCAATAATTTCGCAATTACTATTGTTTTATTGTGCTCGCTGAAAATACTGTTATTTTCACTACTCTCGTTCCTATTACTATTAATCTCACTACCCTTACTATTACTTTCAGTACTTCTGATGCTACTATTGTTGTTATTACTACTCGCGCTAGTGATTACTATTATCAACTACAGTCAGTGATATAACAAGTATTTCACTACCATCACAGTTATTTTTGATTTTTCTTTTTGTATATTTAACGAATATATTTACTCCAATCATTTGTTTCCCTCTGAAAGAATATAAAAAACAAACAAATGAATAGAACAGAGGGACTATTAACTACGGAGTACGATGTATTGTACTCCATTTATCATTTTTTTTTCTGTCCGGCGTAAGGTGGGCACTTATCCCCTAAATTTGAAGATTTATAGATCTTATAACGATGCATATTTACCATAAACTATAGTTTTACAGATCTTATAACGATGCATATTTATTATTGTAAATCTCTATGCAAATTCCAATATCGAGAAGGGAACTAAAATCAAGTAGCCAGTAAGCCAAATTTACCATAAACTATACTCTACTGTTATTATTACTTCCTAAACACATTCTCCAAGTCAATACAACAGTTGTGTACAAAATCATTGTTATAAAGGGAATCCCAGAAAAATACTCGTATAAGAGAAGAAACAACCAAGCACAAATTCAGAAACTTCAGGAAAACAATCATGGCAAAAATCCATTTTTTCTTAATTCCTATACTACTACTACTACTCATCTCACAGTCTGTTGCTGTGAATGACGAAAACCCGATTAATCGGAACATCATAAAGTCGAGCAGTGAGCAATGCAGTGGGTCCATGATTGAATGCATGGAATCAGATGAGTTTGAGATGGGTTCGGAAATGAATCGACGTATATTGATTACAACTCAGTACATAAGCTATGGAGCCATGCAGGCTAACAGAGTACCCTGTTCAAAAAAAGGCAACTCCTACTATAATTGCATCCCTGGTTCTTCTGCTAACCCATATGATCGTGGTTGTACCTCTATCGCTCGTTGTGGCCGATATTAATTGTCGTTTTTCATTATCAGTCTCCTGTTAGCGGTCTTTTTATTAGTGTTCTGTGTTTTTAGTATAGTGATTGACGATAATATTTTAGGTTTTCTTTTTATTTTGCATCATTTGATTTAGTTTGAATTTAACATTGGTTTGGCCACAAGGCTAGCATAAGTGCATATAACTCCCAAATCTTACTTGAACACTATTGCATTCTTTGAAATTGAACAAGAGTGAATAAGATAGATCAACCATTCAACCCTACCAGTCAATCTAACTGCACAATGTGCATACATACTAAGCTAAACTCTCCCTTGGCCATGTCCATCTTATTGGAAGAATAGGATATACCTTATGATTATTGATACTATACTTTAAGTGGAGTTTGGTATATCGAAGAGAAGGGCGCCGGGGGATTTGGGGAAAAAAAAATCAAATGCTTCATGTTTGATAATAAACGAAAATTTGTGTTTATAATATTTGGGGGAAAAAAATATTAACACAAATTAACGGAAATTAACGTAAATTAATTAACTTAATTAAGTATAAACAAACAAATACAATTAACGGATTCCGGGAAAAAATGACAAATTTAAATTTTGATTAATTTGTAAACATACCGAAAAGTGTTCGTCCGTCATGATAATCAATTTAGTGAAATTGTTGTTGTTCGATTTAGTAAACATACCGAAAATTTCTGTGTTACGGAGTTTTGGTGGGCATGTTGCAATTAGTAGTTGGACCGAGACCGAGGCGGCTAGAGCCTTTATTAGGAGGTTTCAGTTGACCGGGTTGAGTGGTTTGACGATGTGTTATACGACGGCTTTGGATGGGAACCTGCTGAGCGCTTTTATAGAGAGGTTGCAGGCGGCTACGAACACATTTTATATGCCGTTCGGGGAGATCAACATTACGCTTCACGATGTGGAGGAGATTCTTGGGATTCGGCCTCTTGGTTCGAGGGTGTTTGTGCAGGGTACGTCTGCTGCGGGTTCTTCGAGGGAGGAGATGGGTTTGAATAGGGATGTGGCACGGTTTTTTCGGCATACTTCCCGACGACGTGGCACCGCCGTTATAAAAGGGTGGTGGTTTGTTGGTGTCGTCTTTGAGGTCCCATGTCACGGAAGGGAACGAGCATGACTCCCTCTGTGCTTATTTGTTGTTGATGTTGAGACAGACTTTGTTTGTGGACAAATCCGGGGATAGAATGTCAGCTCAGTTGTTACCCTTGTTTGATGATCTCGAGCGGGTTGGTGAGTATGTTTGGGGTGCCGCTTGTTTGACTTATTTGTACCGGCAGCTAGGCATGGCATCGCGACGAGAGGCTCGCGGTGTTAATGGGTGTCTACCCTTATTGCGACTTTGAATGACGAGAAGAAAGCACATGTGAAGCAACAGGTTAAGGCCGGTGTGCTCCCAAGAGATATAAAGAACGCTTTTCACCAAAGAACGCCGGGTAAACCTCAGCCGTCAAATAATCAGATTTATAACAAGACCAAAAAACCGAGGCGGGAATTTAGGGGTGGAAGGAACATCGCACAACAAATGTTTGCTCTTGCCGTCGAAGCACATTATTTACAGTGGCATGAGAGTGATCCCGAGACACGACAAATCTCTCATATATTCATGGCACATCCCGTAGCTGTGCAGCTATTCCGAGCCTATCCTTATGTTGTGCTCATTGATTCGACATACAAGACAAACACCTACAAGAATCCACTAGTTGAGATTGTCGATGTTACCCCGACCGCGAATTCGTTCCTAATTACTTGTTACCCAAACTGGCACATACACCGAT
The DNA here is from genome assembly GCA_022085475.1 of Heliosperma pusillum. NCBI lineage: Eukaryota > Viridiplantae > Streptophyta > Magnoliopsida > Caryophyllales > Caryophyllaceae > Heliosperma > Heliosperma pusillum. Next base: position 52,187 of record JAIUZE010001376.1, on the reverse strand, counting down.
CAGGCTGGTACGGCTCAACTATGGACAGAAATCTGATATAGCCGGAATAGCGAGAGTATCTCGAAGAACTCGGCATACGCGTCCAATAAGGCATCCATCTCATGCTCCCCCCTAAGCCCGTCCAACCTGATACGGTCCATCAGAAAATGGTCAGGGTCGCCCTTAAACCGAGGAACGTGCCTCCAAGCATCGACCCGTGGCCTCCCCTCCAAATAATCTCCCCCGTGTGGTCGAAACTGGGGGAAGTACTCGTAGATTCATGCCTGCAATAAGGATAGACACCCATTAACACCGCGAGCCTCTCGTCGTGATGTCATGCCTAGTTGCCGGTACAAATAAGCCAAACAAGCGGCACCCCAAGCATACTCACCAACCCGCTCGAGATCATCAAGCAAGGGTAACAACTAAGGTGACACCCTATCCCTGGACTTGTCCACAAACAAAGTATGTCCCAACAACAACAGCAAATAAGCACGGAGGGAGTCATGCTCGTTCCCTTCCGTGACATGGGACCTCAAAAACGACACCAACAAGCCACCACTCTTATATAACGGCGGTGCCACGTCGTCGGGAAGTATGCCAAAAAAAAAAACGTGCCACATCTCTCTTCAAACCCATCTCCTCCCTCGAAGAACCCGCAGCAGACGTACTCGACGTACCCTGCACAAACACCCTCGAATCAAGAGGCCGAATCCCAAGAATCTCCTCCACATTGTGAAGCGTAATGGTGATCTCCCCGAACAGCATATGAAATGTGTTTGTATCCGCCTGCCACCTCTCTATAAAAGCGCTCAGCAGGTTCTCATCCAAAGCCGTCGTACAACACATCGTCAAACCACTCAACCCGGTCAACTGAAACCTCCTAACAACATCAGCCGACACCTCCATCTTCCCTAACCCATCAACATAACTCAGCCTCTCGTAGCACTTAATAAAGGACCTGGTCGCCTCGGTCTCGGTCCAACTACTAAATGCTAATGCCCACAAAAACTCCGTAATACAGAAATGTTACGGGGCCCACCAGAAAATGGGGCTCTAAGGAGCCAATTAATGTCACTACGCGGCTTCTTCCGCGGCTCCCTCTCTGAACCATCCTGCAACCTAGAGTACCGGCCTAAGGTGTCCCGGGCTAACCTTTGAGACAACGGTAACTCGGATCTCGAGTTCCGTACGGACCGATCAACCATATCCTCCTCGTCCACAAAATCCTCTTCCCTATAAACGTCCTCCACCAAACCCCCGTCCTCGAAACCCTCATCGATCTGACGAACACTACCTCCTACCTCCTCTGACATCTCCCTCTAAGAAATACCGCTATGAACGGGATTAGATCTACACCGAATGACAACGCGAGGTATCCGTGCACTAGAAGGGGCCTCCCGACCACAACGCTGCTTTGAAGTCGTGACTCTCCGGTTCACCGTACGATCATCGGGAACCATAATGCTTTTTCCTCGATCTCTCATGTGCATTAGACAATTTAAAACGTTCAAATAAGCGTTAATAATATTTCTAAAACATATTTTCATCAAACAAATTAATTTAATCAACTTAATTAACAAATTATAAAAATATTTCAAAGAAACGATGCACGGACTTTTAATCAAAAAATTCAAACCATGGCGATTTTTTTTCTATGGAAATCCCACCATGGTGGGATGAAAAAACTGGAAATCACACCATGGTTGGACAATAATTTCACACGTCCAACCATGGTGGGATTTCCAGTTTTTTCATCCTACCATGGTGGGACAACCATTTCACACGTCCAACCATGGTGGGATTTGGGGGAGAAAAATCCCCCATGGTTGGACGTGTGTAATTTTCGTCCAACCATGGGGGAAAATTTCTTTCCTCCAAATCTCACCATGGTGGGATGAAGAACTCGGAAAAAAAATCGTTAATTTGTTTCTTTATACAAATCTAAACAACAAACAACAACAAATAAACAAAATCACACAACTAAATGGTTTTACAACAAACAACAACAAATCTAACAACAAAACAAACAAAAAATTATATACAATAAGAAACTAACAACAATCTATTAGTTTAACTAAAAGTTTACAAATTAAAACCAAAAAACTAACAACAATCTTATCTATGTGGAAATTATAAACCAAAACAACAATCTAATTTACAATAAATCAAAAGATAAGTAACTACATCTAGAAAATTAAAAAAAAAAAAAAAACATACCGGCAGCAGGGCAGGCTGAGGCAGGTGGTGGCGGTGGGGGTGGTGAAGAGAAGTTTATTGGGTTTTGATTTTAGTTGTATTTGGGAGAGAATAAGTGTAGAGAGATAAAGGTCAAGGGCAAGAGACGTCTTTTTTATGAAAAACGTCGTCGATGTTTTCTAAAACGTCGTCGATGTTTTACAATTTGAATTATAAACCAAACAAAGTATTAAGCACCAGAAAAGATGACAAAAATCAGACAATCAGCAAGAAAGATCTAACGACTTATAAAAAAAAAGTTAATTGTATCATTAATCATCACTTCATTCAAAAATAAACCAAGCCAAACAAATAACATCTAAAACAGTTAAAAGTCATGGACGAATATCAACTACAAGCAAGAAACACAGTTCCCTCAAACCCCTTCACTCAATTGTCCTTCATAATATAAAGACAACTAGAAATAACTCAAACCTGGCTCTTCGTCTAAATAAAGCACGACATTTTCAGCTCAGATCCCCAAACATAACTACGGGTATCCATTAGCTAATATGCACCATTGAGAAAATTCAATCATTATTCTTCCGAACCTTCCTCCGATTTGCTTTCAGCGGATTTAGATTTTGATGGAGCCACTGGGGATGGAGAGGCATCAGCTCCCATCTCTGACTTTAGTTCATTGATGCTCTGCTCAAGCTCATCAATACGGTTACCCATCTCGTCAAGTGCATAGAGGTTAAGGATGAACAGATAATTAGTAATCTTTCAGTTCTGTTAAAAAAAAAACTTTTGAAGTCACAAGTTACTGAGTTGGCACATCCTCTCACGCCATTATTTACTAGCCAAAGCTAAAGGTTCAACGAGATATCCTATGATGTTAGGTGTGGTTTAGCCGTTAAAGTCAAATACTCAAATGCATCTGTCATGTCCTAGTTATCACAGGAAAAAAAAAAGACTTAAGCATATATGAAATGAAAAGGATATTCTTAGTAACAATCGTCTCAGACATGGCTTGAAACCTGGATTGCTGCAAGAGAGAAAAAATTAGCATTCAGCAATAGAAGTAGTATGTGTAACATGTCGAATACAAAGTTTAAGGGTATGAAGTAGCGCTTACCATCTGCTGAAGAAGGTTTTGCACCTAAAGAACAAAAATTAAACGAATCAATAAACACAAATGGGTTAAACGAATCAATAAACACAAATGGGTGCAACACACTATGACATAAATGGTTATTGGTCACTGATGGAATTATAAATGATATGACATGCTATAGCCAGAAACAGCTACTGAAGTATATGTGATGACTGATGAGTGACTGTCTCAAAATCATCTTGTTCACAGAAAGAAAATACGCTGAAGTATTATGACAGTCAGATAACAAAATAAGTTATGAAGTTGGTTCTTGTGAATAGAAGATATTGTTGATTCATTTTTGTTATATTCGTACAGGTACTACTTACAGCGTACTTATACTTTGTACAGAGTAACAAGTTTCATTTTGCTTTTCCTAATCTTTTCTTCGTGTTTCTGTTATCTTAAATATAATTAGAACACTTAACATGAATGTCACTTACAAAAATCACATACAGGATTAACAATTTTATAAAACATGTGATTATAATCATAAAATTATCTCACCAAATCAACTCGTTCATAATTTAAAATTTATTATTTTTAGTATATTGAATGATATCGTGAACTTATTATATATACGGAAAATCATGAAATAACACTTTAGTCAAAGGTCGTGATAAAAGCGACAACCATCGGGTACAATTCCACATCGCTACAACCAATACCATGATCTTAAGCCATGCATACAAGAGTCATAAGAGAGGAATAAAGTTCAAGAGACTCACGAAAGCTGTCATATCACCAGAATTTTGCTTATGATCATCCGAATCATGACCATCCTGAAACAAAATAATAAAAAATTAAATGGAGTCCAACTTAAGAATAATGAATGATACAAGTAGATATGATATCTTAGTAAACATAAGCACCTGAAATGTGAGCTATTGTGTCTGCAACAATTAAAATGCTACAAACTGTCCCTGTATAAGAGGACAACGAATAATACATATTTTTTTTAACTGAAATCTACTTTTTTTTAATAGTTTAGGTTTTTTTTTCTTTTCTGGCCACCAATGGTGGCAATATCTAGCACCCTACCTTAAAGCAAATAGAAGATGTGCCCACAAGGCCACAGAGGTCTAAGCCTTCATCTCAGTGGTAGAAGTTACCAAAATAAATTCACGCTACTTATAAGGCACTCAGATTTGGTGAGACTTTCTAGACTTCTAGACATATTCATTTATAGCCAGAACAGAATAACAAATCACCAGTCCTCTACTATACCATATGGAGAGAGACATTTTTGTGACGTTTGTGAAAGATAGAGTAATGCCAAGATGACTTTTAGAGTTTTAGCATTGCGAACTACGAATCCTTACAAATGCGATGGACCGATGATCTCAAAACTCACTTAAAAGAAAAGATCCAGTCATTTTCCCATCTCTTATGCACAGAGATAAAGGCCCAACACCCATCAATTCCACGCTAAAAATAAAAATTACTCAAATAGATTGGAAACGGGATTTGTTTGAAAGTGGGAAAGACACACTAAATTTTCAGATGTGCTAATAGAGGCAGAAGCCTAAAAGGAACAACATTATCACAATGCTTTGAAGGCTTCTGTCTATAGCTTAGTAAGGAGGGTCAGCTCCAAGCATCCTTAACCCGGCGAAATGGAGTATAAACTTCCAACTATCACGCTTTAATAGTACCTCGATATTTTCTTATACAAATCAACTCAAAAAATAAGATAATTTTATTGTAGCTTTCTAAACTATCTATGCACAACCATCAACCAAATAAACACAAAAGGCACGAATAGAGCAGGAACAAGAAAAAAAAAATACACTGCAACAACATTTAATGGTACCTCCAACAATCCCGTGTGGGGTTGGAATGTTGGATGTACGCGCTTTGACAGTGCAAACCAACAAAAAAGACTATTCGGTGTTCGATGACTTAGTTTTCATGTTAAGTTGAGATTTACTTGTAACAAATGGTATTTCACAGTATAATAAGACATAAGTGGAAATAGTTATTTTACTATATTTCATGTGATTCCAATGCTAATAGGTGAGTCTTTGATAGAATTTTTTTCAAGGAAAACTGTAACGGTGAAAATCAAGAGCAAATAATAGTATCTTAATACCATAAGGTGACACTTCTTCCCCATAAACGATTATAAGGGTCTGTTTGGTTTAGGCCTTTGGGGTATTCAGAAAAGGGAAAGGGTTCCCATCCCCTTGCCGAAGTTTATTTGCCTTCGTTTTCCATTCCCTTTACTCTTTTTCAGTAATGGGTTTACTTCCTACTGCCCTCTTTTTCCATTCCCTTTTCTGATGAGGCTGAAGGAATGGAATGGGGCTGGGTTGCCAGCGAGCTCACTAGAAGGAGAGCGCCTGCGAGTGGGCCATGGTACATAACTAGACGCTATGTTACTCCAATACCTCATTTATTTGTTGTGTCGCGTGTCCTACACGTATCGTGTCCGCCACACTTCGACACTTCATTTTAGACCACAAAATATAAAATTTTGCACAAACATCTGTCATACACGACACCGTGTTGGAGCGTCGGAGTAACACGGGGTAAACGTCGACAATGGTGGTGGTGGTGGTTTGGGACTTTGGGGTGGTTGTTGGGCATGAATCAGTTTCTTTTCATTCCCTTACCTATCCACAACCAAACACACGAGTGGGTGAAGGGTAACTCATTCTTTTCCCCCGTAACATCTCCGTTTTGCTAAGCAAACAAAGGATTTATCATACTTCATTTGCCTCCAAATCCTCTTATCCAAACACACCCTTAAAGAAAACACAGCACAATTACACGGAAATTCATCCATCACGCAACTATCTCCGTCTAAAACTCATACTTTGAAAGAGAATCAGGTATACTAGACACCCAACCTCATACAAAGAGTCAACATAAAAGACTCCATTTGCACCACATTCAAAAAGCAGTCTTTAATACGTCATTACGAACCTTGTTAATAAGTAAAACTACAATTCGGTTATTGATAAATCACCAATAAGACAATACTCACATAGCTCCATACGAATTCAGCAATTCATAATTCAAAATTCAAAATTGAACAAAACCTAAGTACGATTATTTGGTAAAGCAATAAATCTACTCTGGAAAAAAATTAAGATAAGATTGGATAAGCAGAAGAATGAAAACCCTAGAAAGCGAAAAATGAAAACAATGTGCAATTATGATGAGTTTCATTAAATTTGAATCGCATTGTGCAAATCCTTAACATAAAAATAAATAAAAAACAAAAGAGAGAGAGAGAGAGAGAGAGAGAGAGAGAGAGAGAGAGAAAATGGAAGTGGATACCATAGCTGGGAATTCTGTAGTTTAAAATTTGATTTGGAAGCCAAGAAACATAAATGATGAGAGCAAGACTTTGTTCGTGGAGGAGGAGGAGGAGCGTGGACAACAAAATCAATATCTACAATTCTACATCTACATACCCACTATTATATCACTTGCTCTCATAGAAGACTAACATGGTCTCATTGAAGACGGATATATCCGTCTTTAATAAAATGGGTCGGATATCCCTCGCTTGGTTTCCCACTTGCTCTCAACTTACTCTTTCTAAGAGACAACCCGACTTTGTGTTACAGTATTATATATACTTCCATTTCCGGTTTCACTTTGGCTTTTGCCTTTTCAAAAATAAATAAATAAAATCGGTTTTTAAAACGTGTGTCCTAAAATTATACATTAAGATCACTTAAAATTAACCAAGTTGTTAACGTTACATTTTCTCTAAGTCGTTCAGTTACTTGCCCATTGAGTGGTTCGATGTCATTTCTTTAAAACACGCATACAATGAATCAAACTATCAAGATTCCCATTTTACAAACACTTCAGACGCGATCCACATAAAAGATAGAGAAAATTGTTGATTACAGCCTTATAAAAATTACTTTTTGAAACTTACAGCCTTATATAATTTTATTTGAAAATTACACCCAATTAATCACTTTTCTTCTAAAATTGCTTCAGAATGAGCATTCCGGTGATTTTTTTACAAAACTGACCGACATACCTTTTTCTTATTCTAAAGCCTCTTTACCCCAGATTACCTTCTTACCTCTCTCACAAAATTTGACCCTAAAACTCTATGTTCCTCAAAACTCTCATTTATCATCTCTCTAAAAATATTCCCAAATTTCTGTAGAAATCTCGTCCCCATAGTTAGTTAAGGCTCAGATTATGAGTGGCAAAGTGGTGCAATCATCAAACGGTTCCTCTTCGAAGAGTAAGTATTCATACAAATAAAATTTAATTAATTTTATCTTACCTAAATTGATATACCCTAATATTATCAATTTGGGGAAAAAGAGTACACAAATAATAATAATAAAATTTAAAAAAAATTAAACTATATACTTGTAATATATGATTGAAATGCGACTTCTAATGACAAAAATATAGCAGAATTATAAGAGTTAAAAGAGAGCATAGGTCGGGGGAGATGTTGAAGGAAGAGAGACATAAGAAAGAGGTGGTGAATTGGTGATTGGGTTTGAGAGTTTTTTTATGTGTATCATTTAAACATAAGAGTATAGAAATGAATGAAATCAGGAATTATTTAAAGGTAAGGGTATATCCGTCCTAAAAGATGAACTTAAATGACAAAAATTAAAAATTGCATGAAGTTTCCGTCGGAGTATATGTTTTGGGTGTAATTTATCAGCAAAAGTGATGAATTGGATGTAATTTTCAAAAAAAAAATTATAAGGTTGTAAGTTTCAAAACGTAGTTTTTATAAGACTGTAATCAACAATTTTCTCTAAAAGATATTGTATTTGATCTTTAAGGGATTATTTAAAACCAAAAATACATAGAAATAGTTGAAATATTCAATTACAAATAATTCTAGTGAAACTTGGCTCGACTTGTAAAACCAACCCATTTCTTCTAGGGTTAAGACTTGTAAATGTTGACCTGCGACCCAATTTAACCACCAAGGGTCGGAAGTTGACTTTACCTGATGTATCAAAGATAATAAACTTAGGTGCATTGTTATCAAGTCATTTACATTTTGCATTATGGGTTGGTTAGGTTGCGCTTCAAGTCCTTTTTGAGTAAGTGGTTAAGTGGCGTCAATCGGGTCATTTGGAGTAGCGACTACAAAGCTTTTTGTTTCCAATTACTCAATACAGTTTCAGCTTTCAGTCAATTTTGACTCTGTTCATGCAGGTTTGGATCTACATCGACTTGCTCTTCTCATTTCAAGTCAGTTCTACCGGCTCCTCACAGAGCTTCCTGAGAGTTACAGAAGTCCTCTTCCTCTGTTCTATTTCCAGCCCCTGCCAAACCTGAAACCCTGGTTTCCGATTTATCTCATGCTTCCATTTGTAGCGAGCATCTCCCCACATGACGACAAGAGATCCTGGAGTCAGGTTAACAGGAACTTTCATTGCCAATGGAACTTCCTTCCCATCACATTCCACTGGTGTAAAGTGCATGACACACGCAGACTCCAAAGAGACTATTGCAATCCCGTCTTCAAATCGCATCAAATCAACATGTGCACAAATACCCTGCATAAAATATTTATGGATTACTCAATTTTTCCATGACACAAAAGGAAGCATCCTAGATCAAAAAGAAGGGGAAAAACTTCACATTTATATCCCATTTCGCATAGTAAAATGATTTTGCACCGATTGGTCATATTGAACACACTACGACCATACTCACAAGAAATAGTATACTAATACCTGCAAATGTCATATTATATTAAAATATCCTATACTTGTGTGGTGAATATGCTGAAACTTAAGATGACCACGTGACGCCCTGTCAATTTTCTCTTGCATCCACTTTGAGCAAATTCTTGACCCTATAGGCTGTTCTAAAGGATGCCGGATAACAGAATATAACTATAATATATGGGCCTCAATCATCACCTTTAAGGTTTTGATTGAGATGGTTCATCTATCATGGTATCAGAGCCACTGTGACCGAAGGTCACGAGTTTTGGCAGCCCCCAATATCTCACAAACTCACCAAGTGGAAAACCCAGCACATGGTATGGGGGACATGTGCACTAACGACTCTTCAAGCCCAATGGGCATTCGAGTGAGGGGGCATAATAGAATATAACTATAATATATGGGCCTCGATTGAGATGGTTCATCTATCACCGGATACGTCGTAAATGAAACTCAGCCTATTATCCTTTCTCAGTGAGAAAGAAGACATGGACAAGAGTGTAAACAAAAGGGTTCCAAAAGTCCTAGATCAATGTAGCTTGACAAAAACTTCGCGGTAGGCTATGGTACAAAGATAAGGCAATCTCAAAACTTGGACCTGAAAAACACTGCATGAAAGACTCTACCTGAAGGGAAAAAAACTATTCATTGCATTCAAAATGAAAAAGCAAACTCGCACCTCACCTGGCTGGTATAAATTTATGATAAGTTGATCAAACAATGGATCTCTCTGCAACAAGCGTGACGGCAGTATACCAACGTCATTATCAGAACTTAATTCTCCCATATCTGTTTCCTTGCTACCGATACAGACAGCCTTATATATGTGATCAGAAAGCTTCACTGCCCAAGATGGAAGATCTCCAAACCTCATAGCCTGCTCCCAAAAGGTCACATATATCATAAAACTTGATAAAGTAAATAAGGAAGAAAAAATAGGGTTTTCCTCATGTGTACCCCTCCGTAATGCATTTTCTCACATGTATTTCTTTTTCAAAAATCCCACTAATACCCTTGTATTCCATTAAAGGGCCGCTGAAATTTAAAACGTCAATTACTTCCGTTAATTGCTGATCATTTAATCGAATTAGTAAGCAGATGACTCAACATTTATCAATTAAAACCGTTCTCTCTCCATGTGACAATCAAAACCCCTTCTCTCCCTCGTCCCTCCCCTATCAACTTCCTCTGGTTTTCTCCATTCCTCTGCTATTTGCCCTTTTTATCACGATCATCAACGTGATCATTAACTACTATATGCCCTTTCAGAACAAGTTCTTGTTTTCGTTACTGTCATAACTCCTGAAATTTTGGTAATTTGGATGTCAATTTTCTCAAATAATTCCTTAAATTTTGAGTAATTAAGAGGCCATATGTTGTCTAGTTGCTAAAAGGTTTTCATTTCAATTGCATTAGATTTTGAAATTAGAGTGGCCATATGTTGTCTAATTAGCTTCTTACTCAGCGAAAATAAAAAAGCCATGAGAAGAAGGTACTAGTAGAGTAGTAGGGTAATGAAAGAAAGAAGTCACAGAAATGAAGAAAACAGGGGTCAAGAATACAGAAAATTTAGTTTTGGGATGAGTTGGAAGACGAAAGAGTAAATACAGAAAATGGAGTTATTAACTTCCCTCTTCATCATGTACCCCAACATCTTCCCCGATCCCCATTATTTTGAACTCTATCATCCCCTTCACACATTACTAAAAAATCCAAACAAGCCCTTATTCCTACAGTTCCTTCCTATACACCATTTATTTGGATACAAGATAAAGATTGAAGAGGGAAGGGGACGGTGAATTTTCGTTCCAAACTTTTCCTAAACTTTTCCTACGTTAGAACGATCGTATAAAATTGCATTTTCGGCCCTTGATCCCCCTACACCCCAGCCTACTAACCAGCCGTAAAGTAGATGAGTAAGTGGTACATGGTGAGTAATTGACATTAGAAACAGCAATGAATGGAGGAAATGAGTGAGGGAGTAAAGCAAAGAAGCAGTAAGTCTTGCTTGAGACGGGCACTATCCATCTATGTATTTGACCCGTCTTAAGCAAAATGAGAATTTGTGCAAAAGAAGAAACCTGATTATGAGACTCTTCTGTGAACCATCCTTCTGCAATCAAAATCCAAGCAAAATGAATGAACAAGTAGACATAGTAAAATAGGTGTAATAAACAAAGACATATTGCATTAGTATGGAAGATTTACCATTGTTAATGGCGGAAAGAAGAGAAGATTGATCAGTAGGAGAGAGAAAGTTGGTGCATAACCATAAACCATGAATTGATTCAATGCGTACCCAATTAGGGTTATTATAATTAAGTTCTGGGTATGTATCTGAATCCGATGAAGATGATGATGATTCACCAAACACATCTTCAAGCAACTTCTTTTCATCTTCATCCTCCATTCTAATCTACTCTAATTCAATTGATTTTTGGTTTCAGAATCAATACAGATACAAGCTTCACCTTGCAAACAAATTAGCTACCACTGTTTGATTTGCTGGGAGAGTGGGACATGTCATATGTAATGGGTTTACCGGCCTAGTCTACATCTCGCAGAATTGATCCGCCTCAATTATTCAATCCGTACCTCCTCTTAAGAATAAAACGGGTCAAGTAATACCCCACTTATGTAGATAAGACAAATATTTTGTTTTTTTCAATGCATTGTGTTTTTATCTTATTTACCTTAAACGCAGTTGTTAAATGCAACACGCAATTTTACTGAATCCAACACATTTCCTACAAATTTTCCTCCACTACTCTTCTTATAAAAATATTAAAAAAAAAAAGAAAAAGACACCAGACATCAATCTCTCTACCCCCATCATTCCCTGCCCGGCTGCCCACCATTCCCCTCCTACAACTCCGACCACCCTTCATCGGCGCCTACCGCCTATCCCCCATCGGCGCCGCCACCTTTATCTCATCCCTATCACCGTTGTTTAACATTGTCCCCTCTCATTCACACTCTTAACGTTGTCGATCCCATTGTCGTCAAACTGGCATGCCGTCGCCGTCGAACTGTTGTCGTCGTCGATTTGTTGACACCATCGACCATCCCCTTTTGCGGCCAAATTGACAACCACCGCCCTACTCAACAACCCCATCCAAACCCTAATTGTAAAAAAAACTCTTTTAAAAAAAGAAATGCATACAATCAATCGATTAAAAGACATTTATTAACAAAATTGTTGATAAGACGGAAAAAATGCTTGTTATATGTGCGAATTAAGATCTATAATCGTTGAATTATTAACGATTGTTGACCAATTTTTTTAGGTTATGAGAGAAGGGGAGATTTTTTTTTTTTAAAAGATGAATGGTAATTATGGAACTATAGGGTGAATTGTGCATGATTAAGTAAAATAGCGTGCGGGATTTAACAAGTCCCATCTTAAATGGGCATACTTGACCCGTCTTAAAGTTTAGACGAAAATATCCATCTTAAATGAGAATTTGTGCCCGATAGTAATATCTGAACTCGATATTTATTATTACACACTTGCATATTGACCACTATTGCTAAATTGCTCCAAAATGACACATTTGAAAATTATCTAAACACGAAATGACCAAACACCTTATTTGATGAATTCTTGCAAACCATAAATGACCCGACACGAGTTGACCGATCTCGCATCCTATCTGGCTGGCCATTTGCCAAGTCATATTCACCGCTATACATTTATCTCTCGGTTCTTTTTCCTTCAAATACTAAGGAAAAAATTAATAGGAGGTATCTGTTTCGCACGTGGGTATGAGTTCGAAATTATGAATCATACCTAGATGATATGGGTTTAGAACTCGATTTCTAATTCCTTGTGTTTGTTTTGATTTGGGTGGTATACGGTTAGACATTAATCAAGATTTAAAATCTATGTCATATAATATTTTAAATAATCATTTTTAGTACTCTAAAACCATGTAAATGAAAATTTAATCAAATAAATATTTTTGATATTGCATTTTATAATTCTTTTTTTTGTAATTTTAAATTGATTCTCCTGAATATCAATCTCATACTCACCTTCCTCTTTGGGTATGAGAGACTCGTACCGGTGGGTTAGAGCCTTAGACGTATGGGTATGAAGCCCTTTATTTTGTCAAACAAACACTAGGTACGAGTTTGCCTAATTCCAGCCAAATACCTCATACTTATCTTAGCTAAACCAAACACACCTTCAACGAAATTAAAAAAATACCCCATCCCCACACGACCACCCATGACCCTAGCCCTTTCCTTGTCATACCACTTGTCGGACTACCAATAATAGACAACCCACGACCACCACCCCTTGCTAAACTTGTAGTCAGTTAGCCACCATACTCTCTCCACTTATGCCACCCAAACCCGACTCCTATAAGATCGATCATCCTCGCCCGATCACACCCCACATCTGACCCTCCTTTTCTTGTTGGTTGAACCACCCTCCCCTTGCTACACATCCTTCTGCCGCCTCGCCTCTTTTGTCGATGCACCCCCTACCATCTCTAATAAAGGGGAAACTTCGACAATTCTAATTAAAAAAGGTTAATTCAGTAAAAAGAAAATACAAAATCTATGTAATTTAATAAACAATTAGAGTAAAATATTTCTTTTTTAATATATGTTTTGGCAAGTAAATAAATAACTTAACTTTTTTTTGAAGTAAAATAATTTACCTTTTTTTGGCGTCTTATCATCTTATCTAGTATATAGATAAAAGTTATTAATGCACAAAAAAAAAAACTACTATAATTAGAATTATAACATTGTCCAAAGAAGTTCATAAAAAAATTAAAAGTGAATTGAAGATTCATAAATCATAACGGCGGCATCATTATCCTTTCATTTTCCTACTTTTTGCGTCATCTATAGATTCCTACTCGAAAAGTTACCTAACCTTTTATACGTAATAAAAACCATAAGATCTTATGACCAAAAACATACTCCGTACTTACTTACTTACATATATACTCTTCTTTTCTTTTCTTTTCTTTTTACAAAAAATGCTGAAGCTCTAAAAAGAACATACAAGTATTGAAGTAGCTGTTTCTTTGTCTTCTCTTCTCTTCTCTTTCTTCAACTGATCTTCCGGAACCACTTCTTGTTTTCTCTCTTTAACCAACCTCACAATTCACAATTCACAATTCACAATTCACAACAATCATAAATATTCAGATTTCAAATCAAGAAAACAGGAATTCCAATTCCAATTTCAATTCCAATTATGGTGGAAACTCGTAGAAGCTCTTCTTCATCTAAACGCTCTATTGAATCACCTCTTCCTCCTTCTAAACGCTCCAAGGTTTCTTCTTTTTACCTTTAATAATTCCAAATTATGAATATTTGTATTGGGTTTTTGTGTTTTTCATTGATTATTCGCTTTTCTTGATTCAATTTAGGAATCCGAGCCGTCTTCGCCGTCGAATGACAAGCAGAAGAAGCCATCTACTCCGCCGCCGGCGGCGGCGGTGGAGGCGGCGGTTGAGCCTGCAGGCGTCAAGATTGAGACTGAGGTTGGATCCGATGAACCAACCTCAATTGCTCCTCCTAAACCCTCAGATTTGCCCAAAACTCCTCTTCATGGTATTACTCTTTTAACTCTCTTAACCCAATTTTCTAAAAAGAAAAACAGTTATGGACGCAATTTTCATCTTGGGTCATTCGGAATCTGCCCCCTTACCTCACAATTTGCGGGAGGCATTGAGGCAAACTCGGGTTTATTTAACAATTTGTGATTTTTTGTCTGCATGTCATCTTTTCTTGGTAATTTGAATTTGAATTATGTTATGAGTACAATTGGAGGTGTTTTTTTTATTGGTTTTTGGATGACGGTAGTGGAGGATTCGAGGGTGGTGCTGGCGAGGGAGAAGCAAAGGAAGGCAGCAGGGAAGCAACCACGAGTTAATGGGAGTGCCAGGGCGCCACCAGCTGCTTGGGGGAGGCTCATTTCAGAGAGTGCTGAGGTGGGTTTCTTCTTTTTTTTTTTTTTGGTATCAAGTTTTGATTTTTGAGGGTTTCTTGGATGCTAGAAGTAATCTTTTTTGTGTATGGCAGTGAAAGTGTGAATTATTACAATGCATTGTAGTTTTGTGATTGTGTTTTGTTCTTTAGTGAGTGTAACCTGCAGTAATCGTATTTTTTATGAGACGTAAGTGTGTTAAAGTTAGCTATTTTGATCTCTTGCAAAATGTGGGAAAGTCTGGAACTTGGTTGAGTTCAATATGTGTGTATTATTAGGGTTGGTGTTTTATGGTTTTAGGGGTTGGGGGCAGGTAGATTTTGGCAATGTATTGTGTCTAAAGTGTTTGATGATCCCGACAATAGGTAGGATTAATGGAACCGTTTTATACCTATGCCTTTATGAATTACGGAGTATTGATGATTCTGAATTTTAGCTGATTGCTCTGTTAGCATTGAACACTATCAAAAGCTGATAATTGTTTTGGTGTTGATCCTTACGTTAGATAATTTGTCTCTGATGGATGTCGTGGGTGAAATGGCAGTCGTGTAGTATTATGTGAGACTTGGGACTATTATTCATGCTAGTTAGATTTTTTTATTATGGCCCTTGTAGAAGTGATTGGCTATTGATGTAGCTAGAAGTAATGATTGACTCAGTTATGTCTGCATTAGCCAAGGTTTTGTTGAAATACGGACAAAACAGGGGAAATGCTTGAACCTACCTCTCTAATTGGTTATTGCTTTTTATTAGTATTATGCCTGTGGAAAGCTAATGTGTTCATATGGCGTGGGCTACGAAGTGCAACTTGCTAAGCACACTACTATGCACAATGCAAATTATATGTATATTTTTGGTTCTAGTTCTTTTATTCAACGCTTTCACCCTAACTCTTTGTCCATAGTTTTCAATTCTGTTTGCATGGAAGCCCTCTTTAAAATGATAAAAGGTATAGTCTTGCAAATTATTATTTGAGATAAATAAGTTTCTAGACAAAAAGAATGTGCCTTGTGTATATGGTGCAGTTTTTTGCCGCTTGCCTTGTCACCACGGCCTGTAAAGCTGCACACCGCAGTATGTCTTATGCCTTCCAAAACCAAGTTTTGAGTATATTGGATAGGCTTGTCGTCAACATCTGATTATTTAACTAACATTTGTCTTAGCTGGGTTTAGGCCCCTTATAATGGTTCAAAGAAGAATGAACATTTGTCTGATATCTTGAATGGATTTCCAATATCTTAAGCCTTCGCTGGGTTTAGGCCCCTTCCCTTCAAGAGTTATGTTTTGTTGCGATATTCTGGACAACGCATGTTTGTATGTTTTTCGTTTTCTTTTTAGTCTTGAAATATGTCGGAAGAAATTGGAATTATATTGATCTGGGCCATTTTAAAGTTTGGCAAATACTGGCAAGTGTCTTCTTCTTACTCTGTTTTAAACGGTCTGTTATAAGCACATTTTTAACTGACTTACCTTTCTGTTTTTTCTTATCAGTGGCTTGTCCTTTCAGCACCATTTAACAAATTTATAATCTTCTGTCTTTTGCAGAATCCTACTCTGTCCATTTATGGCTCTGAGTTCACAATAGGTTATGGCCGTCAGTGCGACCTGAGCTTACGAGAATCATCCGTTAATAAAATCATATGCAAGCTTAATCGAGTAGAGGTGGGCACTCTGGTAATCTGTATGTAATTAATCCATGGATGTATGAAGCAGCATTTGGTTTGTATGCTTGACATGTTTTATCGATCGTGACTCAATTTCTATTTCTTGTCTTTAGCAAGGAGGTTCATCAATCATTAAGCTAGAAATTACAGTGGCGAAAGTAGCAGTTAATGTAAACAATATGGCTTATCAGAAAAGCTCCTCTCCTATAACAGTAATTGGTGGCGATGAGTTGATCTTTGATGGGAGATATGCTTATGTATCCTTTGTATTCATTTGAGCAATGTATTTAATTGATATAATAACAAATTCAGTTCACGGGTTGTTATTTTTCTTCCGTCTGAGAGTGCTCTGCACTTCTGCATGCTTCAAGGTGCTCTTTCTACATAATTTTCTCTGCTGTTTACCTAAGTTGTAAGGTATGTTACTCATGGTCAGAAGTATGTGACACGGGTGTTTGTCAAAGTGTCGCTATTTTATGGGAACTTCTCATGTTTTGGTTTAAGATTAAGTATCCAAGTGTCATTGTCATACTCGTGTCGGAGTGGTAGGCTGCATCCATGAGTTCATCTGAGCAGTCAATTTCCTTGACAAGTCAACAGATTTTTCAGCAACTCTCTGAGGATACTGTGGCTGCTTCTGGTTTGCCACCTTCAGTGGCCATATTGGAACCCCAGAGTGCACCAGCTACAAGCAGAGATGCATCTGCCGTAGCTGGAGCAATGGCATCAATAGCCAACATTAGAGAACGTTTTTCACGTCTTCCGTTGTCAAGAGGGAATGATGAGGATTCTGCTCAAAGTTCGGAGTCCGGTGCTTCAGATATTGGTACCTGTAATGTTGACATGAATGATCTCGAAGACTACACTAGTGGTGCCCAGGCTCACAAAGATGCAGTTCCTTTGTCTGACGAGAATATGAATGTTGATGATCTAGAAAGGGATGCTGGCTTGGATACTGACAATGGTGCAACCGCTGATGTCAACAATGAACTGAGGCCATTGCTGCAGCTGCTTTCAGGGTCTCCTCCAGTTGATGGTGATTTAAGTAGAACTTTATCGAAGTTGTTGGAAGATAGCCGTGTTACTAAATTGCTGGAAGAGCAAAGGCGACTGAAGGAACTACTCAAGCATCTTGAGCGTCCTGCTTTTGAGTCAGCCCGGCGGCAAGAATTTAAGGATACCTTACGCAAATCTATACTTCTCTTTAGTGATATTGACGTATCATTGGAGACATTCCCCTATTTTTTAAGGTATACTTGGTTTTACTTCGACTGCGTTTTTGTGTGCTGCTAGTATTTGTTGTATTTACACTTTTTTTCCATGAGATTTTAGCAGACCTTTCTTCATTGCAATTTCTCTTTTGAGCGATTTTCATTATTTACTTGGTTACCAACATATATACATTGTGGAAATTTGTGGACTCTGTTTG
The DNA here is from genome assembly GCA_022085475.1 of Heliosperma pusillum. NCBI lineage: Eukaryota > Viridiplantae > Streptophyta > Magnoliopsida > Caryophyllales > Caryophyllaceae > Heliosperma > Heliosperma pusillum. The sequence goes on along the minus strand of JAIUZE010001376.1, from coordinate 34,147 downwards.
ACACTGTTTGTATTTATGCCCTAATTTCCTACCTATAGCGGATTATAGTACTACTACGGGAGTCTGAGACTCTGAGTTGGTTTGAGCTAATACATATGTTAGTTGAACGATTTTGTTGTATCTTGTAATAGACTAACCCATGTTCCTCTATTCAGTTTTTACTTCTTATTATCTAAAAGTTGCTCTTCACAATAAACAGTGAGACTACCAAGAGTATCCTGATTGCTGCTGCATACTTTCCTCTGAAAAGCACCAAATTATCAAAGTATGCGTCTGACCTTCCCACTGTCTGCCCTAGAATACTTTTATCAGGACCAGCAGGTAGCATTCATATCCATGCTTTATGTTTCATTTTCACATCCTGTATCTAATTTGATTATCAACTAATTTCTTACGGCGCGCACTCATACTTGATTCACATCCGAGAATTATGTTTCAGGGTCAGAGATTTACCAAGAGACTTTATCAAAGGCATTGGCAAAGCATTTTAATGCAAAAATTCTGATAGTGGAGGGTCTTCTGTTGCCTGGGGTGAGCTCTTAGAATATATAATTTTATTAGCATTTGAGTACCTTCATTTTTCCTGCCAATTAAATAGCTTTTAATGCGTTAAGATGTTATCAGTTTTAGTAGATGCCTTTGATGATATACTTGCTTGTTGGAAAAAAATGGTGATGGATGAAGATTCTTTTTGTTTCAGGGGTCTACTGTGAAGGAAGCTGATATATCAAAAGAAATCTCCAAACCTGAAAAGACTAACATACACGCAAAGCATGCATTATCTGCGGCATTAAGACTGAAGAAACCAGCCTCAAGTGTTGAGCCAGACATTACTATTGGACCTGCTAGGACAGCTCAACCACCCAAAAATGATGCATCGACTGCGTCTTCAAGGCAGTACAGTTTTAAAGAGGGTGAGTATATTAAATGCACGTGCCTCCAGTGTTGTGACTACGCCTTATGGTTCTCTCATCTCTTTGACGCTTAATTTTCGCAAAACAAATATTGTTTATGGCTTGAGCACATGAGCTAATGAGGCGGCCACCTTGATTTTCTTTGTCACCCTTTCACCGCTTGGCAAGTCTGGGTGGTAGGAGAGTTGGGGATGTGGGCTTGAGGTGGGCCAGCAGGGTATATGGCTAAGCTATTTGGCTTATTCGACAGAATAATGCGCTATAGGCCCTTTTGTATGTCTTGTTCCACTGTGGTGGCATAAGGGGACCTCTTCTCAACTGTCATACTTGATTAGTATGAACCGTTCTTAATTTTGATATTCCTGGTTTCTCGTTTTTTTGCCCGTTTGGCGTATTGTTTGAGGGATACAATTTTATAATTCAATGACACATATGATATATAATTTTTTATTTTGCAGGTGATAGAGTGAAATATGTAGGTCAAAGTTCAACGCTGCCACCTATGCCTCCTTTTATGCCACAATTGAGGTATGTCTTCACATTTAAACTATCTGCATGTGTCTCTCTTCTATCATGTTTCTTCTTGCTCAACATACATAGTTTGTATTTTGCTTTTTTACCGTCATCTCTTACCATTTTTTCTGCTGTTTGTTTTATCATCTCCTTTCGAAGTGTGATATTTTGCGCAATGACCTTCTTAGTGTGTGATTCAAGGTGTTAATTAATACTCAAATTGAAATTTTTATGTTATATTTGATGCTAGACAGTTTAAAGAGGTTTTATTATTGATATAGACCTTAAATATGGTAGCTCTTGGCTTTTGATTGGCCAATCTTGTCATCTACAAACTAATTCATGGTGCTATATGGCGTGGACTCGTGGTAGACCTTATTATTGATATAGCCTGGATTCTCTCGTCGAGAGTCACTTTGAAAGTTTTACCTAAAAACTCTTCCGACTGAATATGATAAATCCTATAAAACAACGAGCTTTGAAATAGTTCTAATATCCTGATTTCGTTCTTTAGTTTTCTCCTCAAACTAAAACAAACATTAAACTGAAAATTTAACACAACCTGAACAATAAATTATAATCAGTTGTTCCAAACTGTGTATAGCACAACCTGAACAATAAATCACTGAATTTACAATATTAAAGAATTCAACACTTCAGATCTAATATTGTGTGATTCATATCTTGTATACTCAGCTAATAGGATGATATTGGACCAGAATACGAATTTAAATAGTCTAATGTGAATTTCTTTCATCAAGTCTCCCCGGAGGTTTTTCTCGATAATGACATGGCAATCCAAAACGTAAAATCAAACATTTATGCTCTCTCATTTTATATATATATATATATATATATATATTTGGCAACGCATTAAACATCAGTCTCTTACCTTCTACAAATATAGGCTTACACCAAACTAGTAACCTAATTAACAGAACGGAATAATTACTTGGATTTTTTAAAAAAAAACCAATTAATTCAATCAAAACAAAAATTCATGTAACTTAATTATCAAAACAGAATAAGTACTTGTTTGAGTTGGGAATTGTGAACCATAATCGAAGAATTTTGGAGGAATTTTATTAGGTTTTGAGAGGAAGAGAAAAGAGAGAAGAGAAAATTTATTTAATTTTTTTTTTTTTTGAGTTGGGAATTGTGTATGTAAGTTTTATGAAAAAGTGTATATGATTTAGTAAAAGGTGTATATGAAAGTGCAATTGTGTAAAATTGATATAATGTGTGGTGGTTAGATGGTGATCGGTTGGACGATTGGGTAGGTGAGTTTGACCGTCATATTGAAGAATCTCCCCTATTTTCATTTGACTCATGCTATTATAACTATCGATTACCGGCAATTTGAATCAGAAATTGAAAATATCTGAGGAAAAGTTTATGCTCAAGTATCGATTCAATTAGTTAATAAACACTATTCCATATGCTGCATGGGTCCAATACTAGTTTATATTGTTTATAAATTAGAGGATGATGTTGAATGGTGTTTAGCATCTTAGTTTGTAACGCGGCAAGTGTATATTTTTTATATGATTTCGTTGCACGAGGGAATTTACAGATTCTTTAGCTTCTTTTTCAATGGAAACTCTATGGATAATATCACACTATTTTTCAATGGGAATTTACGCTATTCCGTAGAATAATTTTCTCACTATTTTCTAATATTGCACTAGGATTTTTGCTTAAAATGTGATTTTCACTAACATGACCATTGCCATGATAGGAATTTCTCAAGACCTCCCACCTTCAAAGGACCTATGAGAAAGTATAATTTTAGAATGTAAGGACAATTTTTTAATTGCAATGAGATATATTTAGTGCTGCTATTATACTCCTAGTTGATTACTGAAATTTCTTCCTGCGGTTGTTTCCTTTTTGCAGTCCCAAGGGGCCTACATATGGCAAACGAGGAAAAGTTGTCCTTGTGTTTAAGGGCAATAAGGCATCAAAGATTGGCGTGAGATTCGATGAGCTAGTTCCTGGTGGATGCAATCTTGGAGGTAGTTGTGAAAGTGGATATGGTTACTTTTGCACAGGTGATTTCTAGCCTCTTTTATCTTGTGTTTCTCGTGTTTAGTGATGCTTCTGTCTATGTATTGTGATTGTTATTATCGACATTATTTACTTTTGTTGGTGGTGAATGATGGCTTGTTATCTACTTGCAGCCGAAGGGTTATGCTTGGAGAATTCTGCCAGTGACGATTCTCTCAAGCTGGCCATAAATGAAATTTTCGAGGTGAATATTTTTGCATAAGACGTATATCTTAGTGTTTCTCACTTTTCCCTTATTTTTCATTCCGTGTTCTCCGTGATTAGGTTGCAAAAGATGAATGTAGAAGTCATCCTTTAATATTGCTTTTAAAAGATATGGAGAAGTCCATAGCGGCCAATCCAGATGCTTTTCCAGAGCTTAAAAGTAAGCTTGAAAATCTGCCCGACAATCTGGTGGTCATTGCCTCCCACACACAAGCTGACAGCAGGAAAGAAAAGGTATATGACTGAGCCTTTATTTGCCTAATCTTCATTGAGCAACATGGCCAATGTTTTGAAAAGTTGTTCTCACAAGCATGGGAAATTTTCGAATTTCTTGCAGTCACACCCAGGAGGTCTTTTGTTTACCAAGTTTGGCAGCAGTGCAGCTTTCCTTGACCTTGGTCTCCCGGTATACACTATGCTCTAGACTTGTTTGTTACACCTTCATGATCCATTTGTTTTTTTTTTGTTTGAGTGAGGGGGGTACCTTCAAGTGCAAAGTGCACGGTGTACAAAAGGAATTATGATCTATATATTTTGAGTAAATAGTAATGACAGTGGATAATAGAACAATGTCTTAAGATATAAATTTTTATGATACATACGTTATTGCTCAGGTTTAACACATACGTATTGATAAAAACATATACATCATTTAGTATAATCGATAAATGCATTATAAAATTTGGTTATGTATCTTCATCACCATATATGATGAGATGTAAGCTTAAAAAATATGTGCAATTGGGATGATACGGCAACAACAACAATACACCAAGGCTCAGCCTTACCCATGTGTTACCAATACAAAGAGGCTGTTTCTGAATGATCCCAAATGGTGTCGAGAGTTCCGTCTGTTGTCTGTAGTCAACAAGCTTAATCACGGGGTGAAGGACCATTACTTCACAATAGAAATAAGCGTATACAGTTAGTGAGCCATTTTGCTTTATTCCATCATATTCCAGAACCAAAGAACAACGAGTCTTTGACTCCAATTAGGGTGATACTAAGCAGAGAAAATATTACCATATTCTATTTTTAATAAATAATTCTTATTTTGCAAACCAAGAAAATCCTCTCATGATGGCATTTTTGTTGTTAAAAGACGTAATTTTTATTCAGAATTTGAACTATAGAACTCTATCATTTGTTTACCATTTCCATTTTAGGGTGTCTAATTCATTTGTTTACCTTTCTATATTAGGCATGCTTTTAATGAGTTATTTGATCACCCAATGGGACTATTGTCCACATGTCATCCAATGCCCCTACCCACAAATGGTCCCCTTCCTTCTCCTTAATCTTTGTGCCAAAAGAGACTGAGGGAGTATTTGTTTACTTTCCTTCGCTTGCACTTAAGACTTGGTGCAATAATATGGTGCATTAATGTGAAATACTGGAGTATAACACATTCTATATTTTAGGCGGTTTGTAAGGTGAAGTTTGAATAAGAGATTGACATGCCATCAGAACATGGTTTAGGTGATGCATCATGGATTGTTTGGTAGTGCTAAACTAATTGGTTACATTGTTACAGGATAGTATATGTAGGTTGAGTGATAGGAATAATAAAGATTCCCCGAAGACGATGAAGCAGCTGACTCGCCTTTTTACAAACAAAATTACCATACAGATGCCTCAGGTGCTGAAAGGTCTTATCTGTTGCCAGATTTTTTTTGAGTAGTGCTTTTTTAGTATGATAATTTCCCCCCCTTAAAATAACAGGAGGAAGATCTGCTATCAGACTGGAAGCAGAAGTTGGAACGTGATATGGAAACCTTAAAGGCTCAGTCAAATATCATCAGCATTCATTCTGTAAGCCTGCTGCATTACTTATTGGTGTTTAACTGTGTGGTTCTTGCTATCTAGAATTTTATAATAATGTGGTTAATTGAATGATCCAAATTGTCCAATCTTATAGTAACTACAATGCTGTTAGTGTTAAGATAGAAAAGTTCATTGTTTTAACTAATAGACTGCTGATTATTAACCAATAAGGCCTTTTAGATTATTCTGCTAGGAATAACCAAAGGAGAATCTAGTGGTTTTTAGCTTGAGCTCATCTACTTGATGTTTTGAGTTTTCTGACTTTCTACATGCATATGCTAAATAATAAGCCGCAGCAACATGCCACCATCAAGGAGTTGTCAGAATCACGAGTCATTTTCTTTGTTGCATATGATAAAATTTAGCAGCCCTGTAGAGAGTTGCACTTTTCGTATGACTGACATGTTGCTCTTTGAAGGTTTTGAGCCGAATAGGGATCGAATGTTCTGATATCGAGATGCTGAGCATCAAGGATAAGGCACTTTCAACTGAAAGTCAGTCCCGCTGGCCTTTCTAATTACACGTGCACACAGTTATATGCCATATCTGGGCTAATGCCCTTTTTTCCCTAATGTCATAGGTGTGGAGAAAATAATTGGCTGGGCATTAACTCATCACTTGATGCATTGTACTGAAGCTCCCGTACACGATTCTAAAGTGGTGATGTCCAGTGAGAGGTTATTTTTACGTTTAAATTTCTTTTTGTCATCATGTTGATTGAGCTTTATAAACTCATGGACTAGTATAATGCAGATGGCGTTTTGACATGAGTATTGACTTTCTTTTGCAGTATTAGGCATGGACTTCTTATTTTGCAGGGCACCGAAGATGAAGACAAGAGTGAAAAGAAGTCGTTGAAGGTATCTCGCTGAAACCCTCATTACGTAACAAGACACTGACCAACGCTTAAAAAAAATTCTCAACAGTAACATTCATCTATTCTTAGGATCTAAAGGGAGCTTGGTATTTCGTATTTTCCTAGTTTAGCTGGTGCTAACCTAGAATCTTTTTCTATCAGGATGTCGCCACTGAGAATGATTTCGAAAAGAAGCTTCTTGTGGATGTTATCCCGTCTAATGAAATCGGAGTTACTTTTGATGACATTGGTGCACTGGAAACTGTTAAAGACACACTAAAGGAATTGGTTATGCTACCTCTTCAAAGGCCTGAATTATTCACAAAAGGACAATTGACGAAGGTTTGTCACTTTCTACTATCGACATCGTTTATGATCCCTTCTCTCTCTCTTTTCCCTTTTGATTGCTAAAACCCGTCTCTTCCGTAGCCTTGCAAAGGAATACTTCTTTTTGGCCCCCCTGGTACTGGGAAAACCATGCTTGCAAAGGCTGTTGCTACCGAGGCTGGGGCGAACTTTATTAACATATCAATGTCGAGCATCGCCTCAAAGGTCTTTCTTTTTCTCAATTTCATATCCATTCTATTTTTTTCTTCTGATCTTGACTTGCTTCCTTGTTGTTCTTATATTGCTTATAGTGGTTTGGCGAAGGAGAAAAATATGTGAAAGCAGTTTTTTCTTTAGCCAGTAAGATTGCTCCTAGTGTCATTTTTGTTGATGAGGTATGTTCTAATTGCTCATGGTCTTGTCTTTTCATGAATGGAATACTTCATCTACTCTATTTCCCTCCAGTTCTTAATTCTATTTTTTCTCCATTGGAGAATAGGTTGATAGCATGTTAGGAAGACGTGAAAATCCAGGGGAACATGAAGCTATGAGAAAGATGAAGAATGAGTTTATGGTTAACTGGGATGGTTTGCGTACTAAGGATCGAGAACGTGTCCTCGTGCTTGCTGCAACTAATAGGCCTTTCGATTTGGATGAAGCTGTTATTAGGAGGTTACCGCGAAGGTGAAGCTCTTCTCTCATAATCTAGTACTCGCTTCTTTTCACAGGTTACTTGTCACAGTAGTCGTTTGTCTTTGTCTTAGGATAGTTTGTTATTCCACATATTTCATGGTTTAGTTTTGACATTTTATCGCCTACCCCCTCTGTCCATGAATGAGCTTCTTTGTTTTCTCTTTAGGGTGTCCGCGAATAAATTTCACTCTTGGATTTTTCTTTTCGTTATTAGTTCTGGTCATTATGGTCGTGACTCTACATATTCAATCAACTTGCATCTTGCTGTACGTAATCCTTGTGCACAAGGACTCAGAATTTTTATTAGTGGATGGTGAATATTTCAAAGTGGGAAGCTTGTTCATGTATACTTTAAAGTGGAGACCAGAATGTTCATTAGTGAACGATGAATATTTATATCTTAACTCATTTATAGTAAAACTAAACATAGCTAGATCTTTCAGATTGTATACTTTTTTAAGCTTTTAACTATATAAACCATTGCAGCTGTGGGAAATAAGATGTTATTTGTTATGAAGATGGCACATCATCTATGGTCCAGCTAGCCCTTTACGAAATGATTTTAAAATTTGTTACAGATTGATGGTTGGCTTGCCAGATGCAGCTAACAGGGAAAAAATCTTGCGAGTTATTTTGGCAAAAGAGGACCTGGCGCTTGACGTTGATCTTGCTCAAGTAGCCAATATGACTGATGGATACTCCGGAAGCGACTTGAAGGTTCGTATTCCTTTCTTTTGACCTCTTCCAGCATGGAGCTGGGTCATCTTAATATAATTGTGTTTAATGTGGTGTGATGCAGAATCTTTGTGTAACTGCTGCCTATTGTCCCATCCGCGAAATATTAGAGAAGGAGAAGAAGGTAATGCCATTTGTTCACGGATCTTCTTGTTTATGGCATTCGTCTGACTTATAGCAGCATCATAAAAATGTGTACAAAACGGAAAAAGAACGACTATGTGACATTTGTTAGTCATTTCAATGCACTAGTAAAAGCTATTTTATGCTATGCTACAAGAATTGGAGGAAGAGTGTTCCCGCATGGTTTTTTATATCGGCCGTGGCATTGAGCCGCTTCCGAGTTATCAGTGTTTTGAAGTTTACTTTGACCGCATTTAACTGAATTTCAAGGCGATATTGGCTGCATTTAGTGACTTCAGTTGGCAACAACCGTGATTTAATACTAGTGTGTGTCGGGGGTACTTGTACAAGTTTTGGGCTCAACTTATCAGGGTCTATTGTTAACCGGTTCTCATCCTCAGATGAGGGTATTGGGGTGAGGACATGTTCTCAAAACAAAAATTGTAGTTATAAATTTTGATGTAAGTGATTTAGAAGATGTTTGAGAAATAAGGCATAGAATCATTGACTGTCCTACTAATGTTTCCTATGTCTCCTCGTCGTCTACTTTTGTCATGTTGAGACGGTGGACCTCCCTTTTCTATTTCTTATGATACAAGTGCCAGATTGGACTCTTGACGTCATATAATATAGAGATTTATGTCTTCTCCCATGTACCAAGAATTTCTATATCCTGCTCCCTCCATAATCCGATGTATGATCGCTCGATTTGTCAATTGGATCTTATTCTGTGGGAGGGCCTTTCTTGAAGATTCCTGGCTGAAGCAAAAAACTATGGCTTATTTTGCTTGCTTGTATATGGCTTCTGTTGTGCAACTGTGTAACAGAGAGCCACCTCTTGTATTGAGACTTTAACCATAATATGAAGTGGTGGTAGAAACGGGGTAATGATATCCTTCAAGCTTTGTTAGTCTGACTTGGACACGGCTAATTCGTGAATAAGTTTTCGTCTTTCTGGCTTGGGTGAAGAGTCGAAGTGTCGTGTCAGAATGTTCTATGTTCCGAGTATCATTTACTGCTTGTCCCCACTGGAAACAGTGATATGTTTGTATGCAAATTTAATCTGACAAAAATCTATCAAATGGGGTGTACTGCAGGAGAAAGCTTTGGCGTTAGCTGAAAGTAGATCACCTATACTATACAATGGCGATGATGTGCGTTCTTTAAACATGAGTGACTTCAAATATGCCCAAGAGCAGGTTTGTGCTATCCTACACCGAATGTCAATTCCAATAACTTGTGTTTGGAGACAGTAAAGTTCTGTACTTCTGTTAAAGTCGGGTCCATTCAGGTTTCATGTCAAATTTTAATTTGTGTTCGGATCAGATTAGATCTGCTACCAGTGATGTATTTTCGACCCCCTAAGGGCAACTGTGGTGGCCTTTGCATTCATAGTATGTAGATATATAACTTAGCTCATGGATTTGCATTATGCAGGTATGCGCAAGCTTCTCATCAGAGTCAACTAATATGAACGAACTCATACGGTGGAATGATCTCTACGGTGAAGGTGGGTCAAGGAAGAAGAGCTCCCTTAGCTATTTCATGTAGAAATTTGTATATTCCTCATCTTTATCGTAGTCCTCCCGAAGAGCCCTTATCTCAGGTCCGAAATCATTAGCTCAATTGTATAGTTTATAGAATCCTGATTTTCAATCTCTGAGGCACACCGAGTACTGTATATTCTATTCTGAGGATACTTTGAATAAGAAATTCTTGGATTTGGTTGTATAGACTCGTAATGTAAATGTCGATAATTCCCATTTATCTAGAGTGTGTACAGGTACCGTGGTTTGATAATAGGCGGGCTTTTCTTTGCTTCAATTTAGTTGGCTTGTTATCCTAGACTTTAGTATTTGTCAATACCTTCAAGAATGTCAATTCTAGATCCTGCACATAAGATTGTCGAGTCCGTGAATGACTGTGTTGTCTCTAATCCCGTGGGAAGAGAGGGTGTACCTAAGCGCGGAAGAGGTTAGCAAAGACGAAGGAACTTTTGCGGCAAGTAAACTGTACTCTAATGAGTTTCTTAACACCATTAAGGCATTGTTCTTTTGGGCTGAATTTTTCTGAACTGAACTTATAGGAGTTGAACTGAACTTATAGGAACTGAACTGAACTTAAAGGAGCTGAACTGAACTGAACTTAAAGGAGCTGAACTGAACTGAACTTATAAGAGCTGAACTGAACTTATAGGAGCGGAACTGAGCTTAACTTAACTTAATTTATAGGAGCTGAACTTTTCTGAACTTAATTTTACTTAATTTAATAGAATTTATAGAATCTAAAATTTACTAAACTGAACTTTATTACATAAGGTAAGATAATAACATAATTCCGATTTATATACATTGGTTTGTTCAAATAGATTACTACGTTGACATCATCTTTATCTGTATCTTTATCTTTTGGAAATGACTGTCATAAAAAAAAGTATACTCTAAAACATAAGGTAAGATAATAACATAATTCCGATTTATGTACATTGGTTTGTTCAAATAGATTACTACGTTTACATTACGATAAAAAAAATAAATCACATATTACATCGTTTTCTAACCATCTATTTCCATATCATCATCTTCCTCATCACTTTCTTCTTTATCTTCACTATCACTCGTAACAACGAATCTATTGCCTCGCCAAATGTTTTTTACTATCTTGTTTCGTACCTTGAAACTCTTAATACTACACTAGTATATTATTAGAGAATATGAACTCTAAGTATTATGTAAACTTCTTAAGTTTAGTGAGATGTTAGAGAGAAGAAGTGATTTTTGCATGAATAAATTATATGAGGTAGTGTATTGTATAAATAAGAGGAAAAACAAGCCATCTTTGCCTTGTTGAAACCGGTCACCCACACCCCACATGGGTGGGGTGTTGTCACTTCCAATTGTTCTTAACAATGTAAAAAGGTTGAGTGTTGGTAATAGTTTTGGGTATGATTATGTCTAATTCCTAATTAGAATAATACACAAAAATAATCACCCTCTTGGTACACTACCAAAACCGGTTCACCCATGTAATATGGGTGTCCATTTTATTTTTGCAATTTGTCATTTGTCACAAGTGTGACATGTGACATATAACATGTAATTTTGCTTATAAATGTGCATTTAACCAATTTAAATGCAATTTCATAACAAATGAATTAGACTTAACATTTTAAGTCACATTTTATAATTACATGTAAATAAAATGGGTCCTCTCATATTTGGTTAAAATAATCTACAACAATTTGTAATTATAATTAACCAAATTAACTTATCTCAAATGTTTCATAAACATAATGCATTCTTAGTAATATAACAATTAAATTACCAAAATGAATCTTATTTAATCATATTACAATAAGATATATTTCTCACTCACAATTTAAACTTGGTTCATTTTAAGGGATTAATTAATCTGTATCACTATACAATTAATTAATGTACATGATTAGGGGATTGTCCTTTAGGTGTGACCTCAAGGGATCAACTGATCACCACCGTCATACGACAGTAACGTCAAACTCAATTGAGCCAATCGTTACCGATTTATGTTGACCAGTTGACTATAATATTCATCATCCCTTTGTATTCTTATTATTGAGATTTAATTATGTGATCGCACTATTGTTGAGGACACTTACTCCAACAATCTCCCACTTGTCCGAGACAAGTGTGCGTCACCAATTCTCTTGTCCTATTACAATATCTCCCACTCAATGCAAGGTGTCTTGCAGGTCGTACTTGCATTTGATCATATCAAGAGTGGTTTCCTCGATCTGGAGAGTAACTGTCTGACCGGAATTATCTACCATAGATACCTTCCGAGCGTGGCCACGCATTTTCAGCTTACTCCTCCTCGAGTGGCCTTGAGATTTAAAACAACCCTGACAAGGGGTGGACAATTCCTATCGCACTATTCCCTTTGCATAGCCACAGCTCATCATGACCCAAAAGATGCCCATTTGACCCCAGTTACGAAGGTCGTAGAGCATAAATCAAAGTCACTCTGAAACTGTGCCACCTTAGGTGAACAGTCTTTAGTCAAAGAATTGACTCAAAAGAATACTAGTAGCTCTTGCCACGACCAGGCTACAAGAATTGCCAGAATTCTATAAGTGGTCACTGCCCGACAGATTGTCCCTTACAGTCTGTCTATGTGATCGATTGGTCATCCCTATGACCCTATGACACTTGAACTTGCCATCAATCGCACCACAATCTAGTCACTTCTAGATGTCACCTCATATCAGTGACTAGGGGTCAATGCTATGTTAATCCAGTCCATTTTAATGGAGTCCAAAATTGTCTCTACAATCCATTTGGATGTAACAAAGCACAAAACCGAGTTTATGAAACTCTAACGATAAATGTGATTATCATATATGAACAATCAACACAATGTTATTGCTTCATATCATATAATCTAAAGTTTGTTTCGTCCATGACAATTCATGACGATCTTATTAAATGTAATAAAGGCTTGAGTAGTGAATATACCATATATTCACTTATTCCAACCTTGTGAATTGCTTTTTCCTTCCATCCAACGTTATTCCTAATAACATGAATTCATCTACGTACATATCTAGATCTCTATCTAGTGTTGGGCTCTTTAACTTGAAAGATCTCCCACTCGTTATCATGATAACTGATAGGTATTTAGGTGAAGGGATCTACTATTAGTTCCTTTTAAACCACCTTATCCTCATCATAATGTACTAGGTCTCTATTTGTAGAATTTATAATGATTGACTCTTCAATCATCCTTTTAGTTATTCGCTTCTTGTATAACAAAAGTACGCCTAGGATTTCGATAAATCCTTATAAGTTTGGAAATTTGGGTTTGTGTAACCTTTACCACATTGTCAAATTTTCTCTACCAAACACAAGAATATATCCCTAATTCTCCTCGAGAACTCTATGGATGTTCTTGTAGGCTATCCAATGACACTCATCTGGATTGATTTGTTATGGACTTGTCATGCTCCTAGCATACAATTCATTTAGGTATGTGCATGTTATGGCACACATGATTGATATCATGTGATCAACAACTCTTAGGTTCAGTGGATGACTATGACCCTTTCATAGTGATCCCACTTTTATCAACATAAACAACCTATTTAACTTGTTAATAGATTAAGGATCTTATCGACATAAGATACCTTTTAAATGCCAAGCTAAAATCTTCTATTCCACAAAAGATTTTGATTTCAGTATACACGTTGCCCTCTTTCATCCAACATTAAAATCCAATCACTCCTTTCAAAAAAGGTAATATGAATATGTCACTCTTAATGAGTGAAATGTCATTCACGTGGAAAACAATTTCTCCCACTGAACTTCATGTCTTTACATGATAACTTAAACTCCCACTTAACTTCATGTCTATACATGACTTTAACTCCCACTGAATTTCATGTCTATACATGACTTTTCGACAATTCGAGTGAAACCCTTTTTCTATCTTATAATAGAAAAGATCATCATAACCTCTAGGTAGATACATACAATAGGCTTGTGTCATGTACACATCCTATTCCAAATCCCTATTTGTACATGTTGTTTTGATGTGTATCTTGCACACACTTATTATGAGGTATTTCACTGATGATTTGGATCTAAGCATAGTTACGCATTAACTTAGCTTTTGTAGACATCTACATGTCTATCCATGCAACCACAATTGGACAACTCCAAATAAAACATTTTCTTTGCATAGATAGATTTGATTTCATAAGTCTCTTATGTTAGAAAATCAAATTTCTTAAAATTTCTAGGTACTTCCACTTCATAGATCATAATCTTATTATTTCAAGAACATTTTCTTTTGGTTTTCTCACTAGTTCCTAACTAGGTTTTCGTTGTGGCTTATTTTCTCCCACTCTATCTTTAGAAAAAAATACAACTATTTTCTTTAAAGATAGCCTTATGAGCCACAAATAATTTTGTACTCATACTTGTAAGTGAGGTAGAAGTATCACAACATGACCTTAAGTGATCTACTAAAGACTTCTTTATAAAGACATCAAATCTTAGCGTCAACATAAACTAGTTCTATAAGAGCTAAAGAGGTGAACTCATATTCATGTCAATTACAATCTTTACAAGTGGTGTGACCAATTGGTTTGGTAGACTCCCTACTTTGAGTTCAATAACTCAATTTTGACTTAGCAATTGATCTTTCAAAATGAGAATCGAATTCTTAACCTTTTATTATAATGATCCAATCATCATAATACTAATATGATCAATTTGAGTCGATATAATTTATGTTATTTGTGCAAGTATAGTATGATGACAAGTTTTTAGAACTAAAAAGTTTCAACAAACCGAATGACTTGGGTTGAGAACCAAGTCACTAAATCCAATTACAACCAATGTCAATAAAAGGAATTGAACAAATTTCCATGTCAAACAAGGAAATTATAAAAGTTCTAAAAACAATGTCTCAAAATACATCCTAAAATTTTGACAATTCAAAATGAGACAAAGCTTCCATAGGTCTTCAATCATGGGTAGCTACCTTAGCTTCCCTTGAAGAGCTTTCTTAGGCTTGCTTGTCCTTGCCTTTATCCTTGCTAGGATGCCCTAATTATAATTAAATAGGGTAAGAATCACAACTTGTATCTTATACCAAAGTTGAGATCATAACATAAACGAAAAGGGATAAATTACCAACTGAAACATCTTTCTAGTTTTGATATCTCCTAGATATTTAGTGCAATTCCTCTTCCAATGCCCTTTGCCATTACAATAATGGGCATGGGAGGGCTATTCTCAATAGCTTTACCCTTTCCCTTGAAGGTGGAGGGCATCTTCCCTTTACTACCACCTTTCTTGAAGTTCCGCTTACTATTTTATATCCTTGGAGGTGCTAACATTTAGTCTCATGTCTCTCTCAGCTTGCACAAGCATCTTGTGCAATTCATGAAGAGAGGTTTCTCATGTTATGCATATTGTAGTTTACCCTAAACTTCACATATGCTTTTATTTTCCCCAAGGAATGTTAGACTCGGTCGATAACGAGTTGTTCGGGAATGGTCACCCCTTGCAATTTAAGAGTCTCGACATGCTCAATCAATTTGAGTACATGAGGGCTAACTTTTGGCCCTCCTTTTTTTGGTTCATGTCGAATAATGTGGAAACCGTCTTATATTGTAAGATCCTAGGAGCTTGTGAAAAACATGATCACAAGCTAGGCATAGATCTCATAGGCCGTGCTCATCTTATGGCACTCCTTTGGACATTGGCTTCCAACGAGAAGATCAAAACGTTTTTGATCACGGCGGACTCTTTGTGGCTAGCCTCATAGGCTCGCCTTGCGTGGCGGTTGACCTTTCATTAGGTGTGGTGGGAGAGGCCTTGGCAAGGTAACGAAACCGGTCGTCACCCGCCGCGGCCAAGCGGAGTTGCAAATCCCAATTGGTAAAATTAGCGCCATTCTTTTCTAACTTGCATCGATCCATGAAGGATCGAAGCCATGAGACATTCGTGAGAGTTGGAGCATAGGTGGTGGTGGATGAATTAGCATTTGCCATTGCGAATAAACAATTATGACTACAATTTTTAAAGACATAAAGGAAATGTCAACATTTATCATTTTAAATACTTGTAAACATTTTAAACAAGTTTTAACATTTAAATAGTGACCTCTACCCAACTATTATAAATGATTCCGAGATCCAAATTCATATCAACTTGGGCACGGTAAGCCGATTCATCCCTCATTAACATAATTCGGTGGATTAACTCTTTAATCGATTCTACATTAGAACTCTCGGTCGATAATATTACATTAATATTTATCTTTAGCCCGGAACACATGCGGCTACGGTCGCGAATACTTCCGTTGAGCTCAATCCAAATTTCGAAATAATAACATTTATTACCCCACTTACCCAACGTAACAAGTTTAGCACCCCGGTGAGCCGAGCCTACTTCCTTGCGAAATTGGGATTCATGGGTTCTAACATTTGGTAAGGCTTGATCTCAATTATTTATTATGAGAGGTCATGACAATTTATAATCTATCATGTTAAAGTGAACTAAATCGATGAATTAACGATTATTTAAATTGACACGGTCGAATACTCGATAAATATGCATGTCATGTTATGGCGATTTGGCAATGCATGCAAACATATTAAATAAAAATGCAAGCATAAAAATAAAACTCCTAGTATGGCCTTTCCTATAATAGAAAATCATATATTCTATTACAAATTCAGAAACCAACTCCTTTGGTCCCTTGAACTTCATAAGCACGCCTCCCTAGGTCACCGTCTCTCTCGGAACTCCTTTCCGAATGGCACCGTCTTTGGGAAACATCAGTTTTACAATTAGTTACAAAATATATAATAAAATTACAATAATTTCCTATTATACATTTGTAAAATAAAATAATACAATTAAAGTGATACGAGATCACATTAAATTACAACCAAATCAATATTCCCATACATTTCGGACAATATCGATTAAAACTAAGGTCATACAAGGAAAAATTACATAATTCCAAATTACATAAACCAAAATATGACATTCATAAATTGAAAATATGACATTCATAAATAAAATGCAGCATTATAATATGTATAAAACATGCTCATGTTAAATGCCAAATCGCACTAATTAACGGTTTATATCGAATATAACCCGGTTTTACGGAAATGCGTGATAATAACACTTTAAAATCACCAAACAATACTTAAATCATATTTAAGTCTAAGTTAATTATCCCAACTCATTTAGGCCTCAAAAATTAGTCATCACTCAATTTTGACAATAATTCAACTTGTTGTTGTATAATTGCTCATAATTAGACTTTAAAATCATATTTTAATCAAATAAATCCAAATTTAATTACAATAATTTCAAAATTTGAATTTTAAAATTTTTTACATTCTGGAACATTTCCATGACACTCATAATGTCAAAAATCATGGTTTAAAAATTTCGAATCGGTTTAGAGAAAAATGGTTGCGCTTTATCGGTTTTATCAAATAAAATACATAAAGCATGCAAAAATTAATCATATTAAATTTTCAACTTTAGATCTGAAATGTGGGACATTTATGTAACCAGGAACAATTTTATCTTGACATGAAAAATATTTTAGCTAGATTTTCTTAATTAGTCACTATTTATGCCATTTTTACATTAAAAATTCATAAATCATGCAAGACAAATCACATAAGTCTGAAATTTTCCAGTATGACCAGAACACATTCATGTGACAACATATCAAAATTTCACCATCAGATTCAAATCAAAAGTATATTTGCTAAATTAGTCGCTATTTATGTCATTTTTCAATTAAAAATCCATAAATCATGCTAGACAAATCACATTAGTCTGAAATTTTCCAGTCTGACAGGAAAACATGCATGTGACAACATACTAAAATTTCATCATAAGATTCAAATCGGAATTATATTTGATAAATTAGTCACTATTTATGCCATTTTAAATTAAAAATCCATAAATCATGCAAGACAAATCACATCAGTCTGACATTTTCCAGTCTAACAGAAAAACATGCATGTGACAACATACTAAAATTTCATAGTCATTTTCAAAGCGGAAGTATTTTTAACCATTTGACCTTTATTTATTTCATTTTATCATATAAAAATCATACATCACATGAAATACGTCTACTTCACACAAAATTTTACATACAGTAAGTAAAATGCATGTGTGATATTGTGTAAATATTTCAAGGTCAGAAGATAAGTCTAACTATTTTTAGCATTTTAAACATCATTTTACTCATTAAAATGTAATAAAATTACTAAAAATCATATTTGAGCACTATAAATTTCCATAAATCATCAAAATGATCTAAAAACATATTAGGACCAGAATATATTGACATACAAATAACTTTGTGATTTTATCTTATAAAACACAAATTACTAGTTTTCATTAAGTTACCATAACTCGAAAAAACTATAAATCGATTATGCATGCAACAACCTTGGCTCTGATACCACTTGCTAGTTTCTTAAACTCAATATTAGACACTTCTAATATCATAATACATTTGGTTTACTCTTAAACTAAATAAATCTTATGCATGCATAACAAAATATAAAGGAAAGAACCATTTCTTACATTGATTATATGGAAATGGGCACAATATTTGAACTCCTTTCAAATATTGATCTTGAGCTAGTAAGATGAGGATGAATTCCAAGTTTCAAATTAGAAACTCTCCAATTAGTTGCACCCAAGACTACCCTTAATCTCTACAAAATAATACTACACTAGTATTAAATGTAGTAACCCTTTAAAATGATCTAATAACTCTTAATACTACACTAGTATATTATTAGAGAATATGAACTCTAAGTATTATGTAAACTTCTTAAGTTTAGTGAGATGTTAGAGAGAAGAAGTGATTTTTGCATGAATGAATTATATGAGGTAGTGTATTGTATAAATAAGAGGAAAAACAAGCCATCTTTGCCTTGTTGAAACCGGTCACCCACACCCCACATGGGTGGGGTGTTGTCACTTCCAATTGTTCTTAACAATGTAAAAAGGTTGAGTGTTGGTAATAGTTTTGGGTATGATTATGTCTAATTCCTAATTAGAATAATACACAAAAATAATCACCCTCTTGGTACACTACCAAAACCGGTTCACCCATGTAATATGGGTGTCCATTTTATTTTTGCAATTTGTCATTTGTCACAAGTGTGACATGTGACATATAACATGTAATTTTGCTTATAAATGTGCATTTAACCAATTTAAATGCAATTTCATAACAAATGAATTAGACTTAACATTTTAAGTCACATTTTATAATTACATGTAAATAAAATGGGTCCTCTCATATTTGGTTAAAATAATCTACAACAATTTGTAATTATAATTAACCAAATTCACTTATCTCAAATGTTTCATAAACATAATGCATTCTTAGTAATATAACAATTAAATTACCAAAATGAATCTTATTTAATCATATTACAATAAGATATATTTCTCACTCACAATTTAAACTTGGTTCATTTTAAGGGATTAATTAATCTGTATCACTATACAATTAATTAATGTACATGATTAGGGGATTGTCCTTTAGGTGTGACCTCAAGGGATCAACTGATCACCACCGTCATACGACAGTAACGTCAAACTCAATTGAGCCAATCGTTACCGATTTATGTTGACCAGTTGACTATAATATTCATCATCCCTTTGTATTCTTATTATTGAGATTTAATTATGTGATCGCACTATTGTTGAGGACACTTACTCCAACAATCTCCCACTTGTCCGAGACAAGTGTGCGTCACAATTCTCTTGTCCTATTACAATATCTCCCACTCAATGCAAGGTGTCTTGCAGGTCGTACTTGCATTTGATCATATCAAGAGTGGTTTCCTCGATCTGGAGAGTAACTGTCTGACCGGAATTATCTACCATAGATACCTTCCGAGCGTGGCCACGCATTTTCAGCTTACTCCTCCTCGAGTGGCCTTGAGATTTAAAACAACCCTGACAAGGGGTGGACAATTCCTATCGCACTATTCCCTTTGCATAGCCACAAGCTCATCATGACCCAAAAGATGCCCATTTGACCCCAGTTACGAAGGTCGTAGAGCATAAATCAAAGTCACTCTGAAACTGTGCCACCTTAGGCGAACAGTCTTTAGTTAAAGAATTGACTCAAAAGAATACTAGTAGCTCTTGCCACGACCAGGCTACAAGAATTGCCAGAATTCTATAAGCGGTCACTGCCCGACAGATTGTCCCTTACAGTCTGTCTATGTGATCGATTGGTCATCCCTATGACCCTATGACACTTGAACTTGCCATCAATCGCACCACAATCTAGTCACTTCGAGATGTCACCTCATATAAGTGATTATGGGCCAATGCTATGTTAATACAGTCCACTTTAATGGGGTTCAAAATTGTCTCTACAACCCATTTGGATTTAACAAAGCACAAAACAAGTTTTAGAAACTCAAACGATAAATGTGATTATCATATATGAACAATCAACACAATGTTATTGCTTCATATCATATAATCTAAAGTTTATTTCGTCCATGACAATTCATGACGATCTCATTAAATGCAATAAAGGCTTGGGTAGTGAATATACCATATATTCATTTATTCCAACCTTGTGAATTACTTTTTCCTTCCATCCAACGTTATTCCTAATAACATGAATTCATATATATACATTTCTAGATCTCTATCTAGTGTTGGGCTCTTTAACTTGAAAGATACTCCCACTTGTTATCATGATAACTGATAGGGATTTAGGTGAAGGGATCTACTATTAGTTCCTTTTAAACCACCTTATCCTCATCATAATGTACTAGGTCTCTATTTGTAGAATTTATAATGATTGACTCTTCAATCATTCTTTTAGTTATTCGCTTCTTGTATAACAAAAGTACGCCTAGGATTTCGATAAATCCTTATAAGTTTGGAAATTTGGGTTTGTGTAACCTTTACCATATTGTCAAATTTTCTCTACCAAACACAAGAATATATCCCTAATTCTCCTCGAGAACTCTATGGATGTTCTTGTAGGCTATCCAATGACACTCATCTGGATTAATTTGTTATGGACTTGTCATGCTCCTAGCATACAATTCATTTAGGTATGTGCATGTTATGGCACACATGATTGATATCATGTGATCAACAACTCTTAGGTTCAGTGGATGACTATGACCCTTTCATAGTGATCCCACTTTTATCAACATAAACAACCTATTTAACTTGTTGAATAGATTAAGGATCTTATCGACATAAGATACCTTTTAAATGCCAAGCTAAAATCTTCTATTCCACAAAAGATTTTGATTTCAGTATACACGTTGCCCTCTTTCATCCAACATTAAAATCCAATCACTCCTTTCAAAAAGGTAATATGAATATGTCACTCTTAATGAGTGAAATGTCATTCACGTGGAAAACAATTTCTCCCACTGAACTTCATGTCTTTACATGATAACTTAAACTCCCACTTAACTTCATGTCTATACATGACTTTAACTCCCACTGAATTTCATGTCTATACATGACTTTTCGACAATTCGAGTGAAACCCTTTTTCTATCTTATAATAGAAAAGATCATCATAACCTCTAGGTAGATACATACAATAGGCTTGTGTCATGTACACATCCTATTCCAAATCCCTATTTGGACATGTTGTTTTGATGTGTATCTTGCACACACTTATTATGTGGTATTTCACTGATGATTTGGATCTAAGCATAGTTACGCATTAACTTAGCTTTTGTAGACATCTACATGTCTATCCATGCAACCACAATTGGACAACTCCAAATAAAACATTTTCTTTGCATAGATTGATTTGATTTCATAAGTCTCTTATGTTAGAAAATCAAATTTCTTAAAATTTCTAGGTACTTCCACTTCATAGATCATAATCTTATTATTTCAAGAACATTTTCTTTTGGTTTTCTCACTAGTTCCTAACTAGGTTTTCGTTGTGGCTTATTTTCTCCCACTCTATCTTTAGAAAAATACAACTATTTTCTTTAAAGATAGCCTTATGAGCCACAAATAATTTTGTACTCATACTTGTAAGTGAGGTAGAAGTATCACAACATGACCTTAAGTGATCTACTAAAGACTTCTTTGTAAAGACATCAAATCTTAGCGTCAACATAGACTAGTTCTATAAGAGCTAAAGAGGTGAACTCATATTCATGTCAATTACAATCTTTACAAGTGGTGTGACCAATTGGTTTGGTAGACTCCCTACTTTGAGTTCAATAACTCAATTTTGACTTAGCAATTGATCTTTCAAAATGAGAATCGAATTCTTAACCTTTTATTATAATGATCCAATCATCATAATACTAATATGATCAATTTGAGTCGATATAATTTATGTTATTTGTGCAAGTATAGTATGATGACAAGTTTTTAGAACTAAAAAGTTTCCACAAACCGAATGACTTGGGTTGAGAACCAAGTCACAAAATCCAATTACAACCAATGTCAATAAAAGGAATTGAACAAATTTCCGTGTCAAACAAGGAAATTATAAAAGTTCTAAAAAACAATGTCTCAAAATACCTCCTAAAATTTTGACAATTCAAAATGAGACAAAGCTTCCATAGGTCTTCAATCATGGGTAGCTACCTTAGCTTCCCTTGAAGAGCTTTCTTAGGCTTGCTTGTCCTTGCCTTTATCCTTGCTAGGATGCCCTAATTACAATTAAATAGGGTAAGAATCACAACTTGTATCTTATACCAAAGTTGAGATCATAACATAAACGAAAAGGGATAAATTACCAACTGAAACATCTTTCCAGTTTTGATATCTCCTAGATATTTAGTGCAATTCCTCTTCCAATGCCCTATGCCATTACAATAATGGGCATGGGAGGGCTATTCTCAATAGCTTTACCCTTTCCTTGAAGGTGGAGGGCATCTTCCCTTTACTACCACCTTTCTTGAAGTTCCCCTTACTATTTTATATCCTTGGAGGTGCTAACATTTAGTCTCATGTCTCTCTCAGCTTGCACAAGCATCTTGTGCAATTCATGAAGAGAGGTTTCTCATGTTATGCATATTGTAGTTTACCCTAAACTTCACATATGCTTTTATTTTCCCCAAGGAATGTTAGACTCGGTCGATAACGAGTTGTTCGGGAATGGTCACCCCTTGCAATTTAAGAGTCTCGACATGCTCAATCAATTTGAGTACATGAGGGCTAACTTTTGGCCCTCCTTTTTGGTTCATGTCGAATAATGTGGAAACCGTCTTATATTGTAAGATCCTAGGAGCTTGTGAAAAACATGATCACAAGCTAGGCATAGATCTCATAGGCCGTGCTCATCTTATGTCACTTCTTTGGACATTGGCTTCCAACGAGAAGATCAAAACGTTTTTGATCACGGCGGACTCTTTGTGGCTAGCCTCATAGGCTCGCGTTGCGTGGCGGTTGACCTTTTGTTAGGTGTGGTGGGAGAGGCCTTGGCAAGGTAACGAAACCGGTCGTCACCCGCCGCGGCCAAGCGGAGTTGCAAATCCCAATTGGTAAAATTAGCGCCATTCTTTTCTAACTTGCATCGATCCATGAAGGATCGAAGCCATGAGACATTCGTGAGAGTTGGAGCATAGGTGGTGGTGGATGAATTAGCATTTGCCATTGCGAATAAACAATTATGACTACAATTTTTAAAGACATAAAGGAAATGTCAACATTTATCATTTTAAATACTTGTAAACATTTGAAACAAGTTTTAACATTTAAATAGTGACCTCTACCCAACAATTATAAATGATTTCGAGATCCAAATTCATATCAATTTGGGCACGGTAAGCCGATTCATCCCTCATTAACATAATTCAGTGGATTAACTCTTTAATCGATTCTACATTAGAACTCTCGGTCGATAATATTACATTAATATTTATCTTTAGCCCGGAACACATGCGGCTACGGTCGCGAATACTTCCGTTGAGCTCAATCCAAATTTCGAAATAATAACATTTATTACCCCACTTACCCAACGTAACAAGTTTAGCACCCCGGTGAGCCGAGCCTACTTCCTTGCGAAATTGGGATTCATGGGTTCTAACATTTGGTAAGGCTTGATCTCAATTATTTATTATGAGAGGTCATGTCAATTTATAATCTATCATGTTAAAGTGAACTAAATCGATGAATTAACGATTATTTTAATTGACACGGTCGAATACTCGATAAATATGCATGTCATGTTATGGCGATTTGGCAATGCATGCAAACATATTAAATAAAAATGCAAGCATAAAAATAAAACTCCTAGTATGGCCTTTCCTAGAATAGAAAATCATATAATCTATTACAAGTTTCGGAAACCAACTCCTTTGGTCCCTTGAACTTCATAAGCACGCCTCCCAAGGTCACCGTCTCTCTCGGAACTCCTTTCCGAATGGCACCGTCTTTGGGAAACTCCGGTTTTACAATTAGTTACAAAATATATAATAAAATTACAATAATTTCCTATTATACATTTGTAAAATAAAATAATACAATAAAAGTGATACGAGATCACATTAAATTACAACCAAATCAATATTCCCTTACATTTCGGGCAATATCGATTAAAACTAAGGCCATACAAGGAAAAATTACATAATTCCAAATTACATAAACCAAAATATGACATTCATAAATTGAAAATATGACATTCATAAATAAAATGCAGCATTATAATATGTACAAAACATGCTCATGTTAAATGCCAAATCGCACTAATTAACGGTTTATATCGAATATAACCCGGTTTTACGGAAATGCGTGATAATAACACTTTAAAATCACCAAACAATACTTAAATCATATTTAAGTCCAAGTTAATTATCCCAACTCATTTAGGCCTCAAAAATTAGTCATCACTCAATTTTGACAATAATTCAACTTGTTGTTGTATAATTGCTCATAATTAGACTTTAAAATCATATTTTAATCAAATAAATCCAAATTTAATTACAATAATTTCAAATTTGAATTTTAAATTTTTGTACATTCTGGAACATTTCCATGACACTCATAATGTCAAAAATCATGGTTTAAAAATTTCGAATCGGTTTAGAGAAAAATGGTTGCGCTTTATCGGTTTTATCAAATAAAATACATAAAGCATGCAAAAATTAATCATATTAAATTTTCAACTTTAGATCTGAAATGTGGGACATTTATGCAACCAGGAACAATTTTCTCTTGACATGAAAAATATTTTAGCTATATTTTCTTAATTAGTCACTATTTATGCCATTTTTACATTAAAAATTCATAAATCATGCAAGACAAATCACATAAGTCTGAAATTTTCCAGTATGACCAGAACACATGCATGTGACAACATATCAAAATTTCATCATCATATTCAAATCGGAAGTATATTTGCTAAATTAGTCACTATTTATGTCATTTTTACATTAAAAATCCATAAATCATGCTAGACACATCACATCAGTCTGAAATTTTCCAGTCTGACAGGAAAACATATATGTGACAACATACTACAATTTCATCATAAGATTCAAATCGAAAGTATATTTGATAAATTAGTCACTATTTATGCCATTTTACATTAAAAATCCATAAATCATGCAAAACAAATCACATCACTCTGACATTTTCCAGTCTAACAGAAAAACATGCATGTGACAACATACTAAAATTTCATGGTCAAATTCAAAGCGGAAGTATTTTTAACCATTTGACCTTTATTTATTTCATTTTATCATATAAAAATCATAAATCACATGAAATACGTCCACTTCACACGAAATTTTACATACAGTAAGTAAAACGCATGTGTGATATTGTGTAAAAATTTCAAGGTCAGAAGATAAGTCTAACTGTTTTTAGCATTTTAAACATCATTTTACTCATTAAAATGTAATAAAAATACTAAAAATCATATTTGAGCACTATAAATTTCCATAAATCATCAAAATGACCTAAAAACATATTAGGACCAGAATATATTGACATGCAAATAACTTTGTGATTTTATCTTATAAAACACAAATTACTAGTTTTCATTAAGTTACCATAACTCGAAAAAACTATAAATCGATTATGCATGCAACAACCTTGGCTCTGATACCACTTGCTAGTTTCTTAAAGTCAATATTAGACACTTCTAATATCATAATACATTTAGTTTACTCTTAAACTAAATAAATCTTATGCATGCATAACAAAATATAAAGGAAAGAACCATTTCTTACATTGATTATATGGAAATGGGCACAATATTTGAACTCCTTTCAAATATTGATCTTGAGCTAGTAAGATGAGGATGAATTCCAAGTTTCAAATTAGAAACTCTCCAATTAGTTGCACCCAAGACTACCCTTAATCTCTACAAAATAATACTACACTAGTATTAAATGTAGTAACCCTTTAAAATGATCTAATAACTCTTAATACTACACTAGTATATTATTAGAGAATATGAACTCTAAGTATTATGTAAACTTCTTAAGTTTAGTGAGATGTTAGAGAGAAGAAGTGATTTTTGCATGAATGAATTATATGAGGTAGTGTATTGTATAAATAAGAGGAAAAACAAGCCATCTTTGCCTTGTTGAAACCGGTCACCCACACCCCACATGGGTGGGGTGTTGTCACTTCCAATTGTTCTTAACAATGTAAAAAGGTTGAGTGTTGGTAATAGTTTTGGGTATGATTATGTCTAATTCCTAATTAGAATAATACACAAAAATAATCACCCTCTTGGTACACTACCAAAACCGGTTCACCCATG
Organism: Heliosperma pusillum; assembly: GCA_022085475.1. Taxonomy (NCBI): domain Eukaryota; kingdom Viridiplantae; phylum Streptophyta; class Magnoliopsida; order Caryophyllales; family Caryophyllaceae; genus Heliosperma; species Heliosperma pusillum. Next base: position 7,613 of record JAIUZE010001376.1, on the reverse strand, counting down.
TAATATGGGTGTCCATTTTATTTTTGCAATTTGTCATTTGTCACAAGTGTGACATGTGACATATAACATGTAATTTTGCTTATAAATGTGCATTTAACCAATTTAAATGCAATTTCATAACAAATGAATTAGACTTAACATTTTAAGTCACATTTTATAATTACATGTAAATAAAATGGGTCCTCTCATATTTGGTTAAAATAATCTACAACAATTTGTAATTATAATTAACCAAATTCACTTATCTCAAATGTTTCATAAACATAATGCATTCTTAGTAATATAACAATTAAATTACCAAAATGAATCTTATTTAATCATATTACAATAAGATATATTTCTCACTCACAATTTAAACTTGTTTCATTTTAAGGGATAAATTAATCTGTATCACTATACAATTAATTAATGTACATGATTAGGGGATTGTCCTTTAGGTATGACCTCAAGGGATCAACTGATCACCACCGTCATACGACAGTAACGTCAAACTCAATTGAGCCAATCGTTACCGATTTATGTTGACCAGTTGACTATAATATTCATCATCCCTTTGTATTCTTATTATTGAGATTTAATTATGTGATCGCACTATTGTTGAGGACATTTACTCCAACATTACATATATAAGTAAAGATAAAATCACACATTAAAATACAGAAAAGGTCCTTATTGGTTTCTACCCATTTACTATCACTCAATTTAACTAAGCCAATTTAATTTAGTCATTTACTAAGCGAGAGTTGGGAGCGTGTTCTCTCTTATACCAACTAAAACAACCCGGATTTTTAAAACAAAGAAATACCTTAATAATAAATAATCCATCAGAGTACAAAGATGAATAGGGTCAAGGTGGCGGAAACACCTGACCAATCCGGATCGATATTCACATCCAAAACTAAACTATTACATTATTATAATTCATAAACTAGATTAACTTCCTAAACAATTTATTTGTCTCGCCACGAGTCTTTCCATCCCAAGCATCCAGACATAAGCAGCAATCACTTCAACCTGAGAATGGGGGGTCGACAATCAGTCGGGAGTAACTAGATGCTCTCCTAGTCATATTTACAACAGGCTGAATTAATAACAATCTATAACAACTCAAAGTAAACATAAATGACACGTGAAGCTTCTATACAATATGACGTACATTTGAACTTACCAAGACGGAACCAAACCTACATGAATACAATCCTGCAGACCTAGACCATATGCAACCACTAGACTATGAATACATTCAAGACCCAAAGTAGCACACGATCCACAGCAACGTAAGGCACAATGCTAGCATCAAAGCATAGCGAATAGAGAGAACGCCCGTTAGAGCGTATAACCACTGCCTCTAACTGCTAGAGCGTATAACCACTGCCTCTAGCAGACGGGGTGTATAACCACTGCCTCCATCGGTGTGGAGCGTATAAGCATTGCCTCCACGATACTATGTATAGCGTATAACCACTGCCTATATGTCTAAGACGTGGCCAGACTCTCGATGCACTAACTGTACATCGAACGACACTCGAGGACCAGAGCGTATAATCACTGCCTCTGATACCCCCTCGAACATAGACCAAAATAAACCCCTGAGTAGCGTTTGTTCATTCCGAATAGTATATAACTGATACTACTGTCATCTATTCAACCAGCAACAAACAAATGCATAGTATAACTGACTGTACAAACCAATGCGTCAACAACGTTAGGACTCAACATAGGTACAGTATAACTGACTGTCCAACAATGCGTGAACAAGGTCACGACTCAACTCAAGAACAGTATAACCGCCTGTCCAATAATGCGTGAATCAGAATAACCAATACGATATGCAAACATACCGTTATAGTCCAATTGACTATAACACTACACATAAACAAGCACGGATGACTAAGGTTATAGTATCTTGACCTATAACACCTCAAAGGTCATGTTATAGTTCGAGTTACAATAACACCAGACACAAAAACATATAACATCCAATGTTATATTACCACCAACTATAACCTTCACTTAACCTTAGTGAAGTTATAGTAACTTCAGTTATAATCTTCACTCAACTTTAGTGAAGTTATAGTAACTTTAGTGAAGTTATAGTAACTTCAGCTATAACCTTCACTCAACTTTAGTGAAGTTATAGCACTTCAAGCTATAACATTATGCGTGCAAGGTTATAGTATCATCAACTATAACTCTCTTCCATCACGGGTTAGTCCTCTATAACAAATTCACCGAGGGGTCGACTCCACGGTACAAACCGTCATGTCACCACAACGAGTCTTGTTATAGTACACCGCACCATAACGTCATCTTCAAAGTTATAGCTCAAATAGGTAAAACTAGGGTAGCTTACATGCAAAGTTATAGTTAATATGCTATAACCTTAATAATATAAACAAAAACCCTAATTTCTCAACATAAGCAAACCCAAGCCTCTCTCACAAGGAGGAGGACGAAACCCTAGGCCACGGCAACCTCACGGCCGCGCCACCTCAAACCACGCTAGAGTTCGCAATTTGAACCCTAGTTCGCACACCAAATAAATAATTGAAAATAGAATAACAACATAAACATTAAATGCAATTAAACATGTGAATCATAAGCATAAATAACCACACAAACCAATTAATCATACAAACCAATTATCATATCATGTTAATAATTCACTTTCTATAAACACAATTAAAGGAAAACACCTAGTTATCTTTATTTTGCAATAAAGACTGCAAACTAATGTTCATATTCATAAAACACCATTAATATTGTGCTACAGAAATCCTCCTCCGAAAATGCCCCAAAAGAAAGACATCTTCTTCTTCTTGTTCTTATTTACCAATCAAATATAGAAACCCTAAAGGTAGGTCTAAACTCCATACAATCGAGTCCCTTAAAATTAATATGAATAAAATATATTGTAGAGGTAATAGCTAGGATTGTAAATATATAAATTATATTTGATTTGAATGAAGAAATTTGCATAATAATGGAGTCAAAGAGAGAAAAATAAGAAAAGAGGAAGAAAGAGAATGTTACGGCCGAAACCCTTCGCACAAAATAACGTTGAGCAAGTTGCTAGCTTGCTTAGGGTTTTATTATTTATATAGGAGCTTTTATGTGGGCTTTTGACCCATTAGCTCAAAAGATGGATTATCCAATTACAAATCGGATTTAATATAATTAAAAAGCTCAAAGAGTTTATATAGAAGAAGTAGCAATTAAATTCAAATAGTAAAATCGTGCGCAGACATTTTAACCCATCCAAATTAGGTAAAAATGGAAAATAACGAAATAGAGATCGCAAGCGTTAAATACGCATTAAATAATTAAAGTCAAAAAATAATTAATTTAGTAAATAAATTTCCGAATAAAATTATTATAAAAACATGGGGTGTTACACATTATATATTAATATAATGGTAATATATTACCTTATATAACACACATTTTCAAATCTTATACCTATAATAATTTTTTTTCAAAACTTATACCATAAATATCTATTTCTTTTACACTTGATACCAAATTTCTGAAATGGACCATTTTACCCTTACTACTATCGTATAACCACCCATTTCCACCTACAATCCTACATTGGTCCTTTTTCTCCAGCAGAAGAGCCCCACTTCACCATGAATAACCTCCTTCCCCAACACCATCACCATCTATGCCGTCATCAGCACTACCATCGATGCCTCCATCACCATTAACATCAAACACCATCATTTTAATCCTTCTTATCACTACACCGCTGCTAAAACCACGAGCATCATTCCTCCTTTATCATAATACCACTGATCATAATCACCACCTCCATCAACCACAATGAGATACGCAATCGGCATCGACCACCTCACCTCACACACACCTTTTAAAACCAACAAGATAATCAAAAAACAAAAAAAATAAACCTCCACGCCATGTCTTACCAGATACGTAACCGTAATCGTCTTTGAATGAGAATTTGATTATGGTGGAGGTGAATTAGGGGATAAGCGAGATTGTCTACAATAAAATTACGGGAATTAGGGGATTAGAGTGTCCGCCATTGTTGATGATGAAGTCGATGTCGATTGGTGGTGGAATGCATGATTTGGGCGAGTGTTGTGTTGATGGCGTGGCAAGGTGGTAGGTTTGGCGGTGAAGGTTATAAGGTAATTGCTACGATTGGGAGACAAATCGGAGGTGGTAATTTGGTGGTGGTAGTAGCAGTGACATCGATGAAGGAATATGTGGTTTGTGGTGAATATGGTGTAATTTTGGTGGGGAAAAGGGGTGCTGGGTTAAGAGGGTGGTAATGGACTAATGGGTTATGGCCGCCCTTATGGGTATAGTAAGGGTAAAACGGTCTATTTCAGAGTTTTGGTATCAAGTATAAAAGAACTAGATATTTATGGTATAAGTTTTGAAAAAAATTTATTCTAGGTATAAGATTTGAAAATGTGTGTTATATAAGGTATAAGTTATTAATTTACCCTATTATTTATTAATTTGAATCATTTAATTGTTATATGGTCAAATTAACACTTAATTATACTAGATAATTAAGCATATGATTATAAGTATTTGTGGTACAAATATCAAAAATCAAAATAGACAATTTTGCCATGTAGAGGCCGGATTCCATGTGAGTGGAAGGAATGATTTTGTTCATTTCTTTTCTTACACTAGAACATGTGATTATGACATGTATGACACATGAACATGATCATATACTATCCTACACTCTACCATTTTGCATGGGATTAAAATAAGCAAAATAAAGGCTCAAATTTGAGCACCATGACCGGCCAATATGGCCTATATAAGGACATATTGGTTGTTCATTTCATTTGCTCAATTTTCTACTTGTTTTGCTATTTTCTCCAACTTCTCTCTAAAATTCTCAAATCAACTAATATTCTTATATTACTAGAGTAGTAATAAATCTAATATTAGTCACTACTTGTCACTATATTTTTCTAGTCTAAAATTATAGTGATTGTTTGGGTTAGTCTTGGGTGCATGTTGGAAGGAGACTTTCTACATTGAAAGTTCATTCTAAGGAGATCATCCTCTTTGTTTTAGCTAAGAAAAGGAGTTTCTTATTGTGGCCATAAATACCGAAATTTCTCAATGTAAGAAAATTACATCTTATGTTTATTTATGCCGTTGTATTTGCATGCATGTTACATAGATCATTAAATACTAAATTAACAAGTTAATTAGTAACTAATTAGAGGAGTCTAATTAGGTTCTATGGATTTTCATAGAGGATTGTCCTTTAGGTGTGACCTCAAGGGATCAAGTGATCACCACCGTCATACAATAGTAACGTCAAACTTAATTGAGCCAATCGTTATTGATTTATGTTGACCAGTTGATTATAATATTCATCATCCCTTTGTATTCTTATTATTGATATTTAATCATGTGATCACACTAATGTTGAGGACACTCACGCCAACAAGATATTGTCTGGTAAGTTCCTTGATTGCTTGTGCATTATGACGGATGTATGCTATGTTTTGTATGTGATGGTAAAGTCTGGGTGTTTCAGCTGTGAGCCAGTTTATGGCTAGGAAAAAAAGAAAGTTGACTAGGGTGCTGTCCCTTCTGCCCCCAGGAAGAAGAAGGCTAGTGCTTCTCCCTCTGAGGAAGAACCGATATCTGTACCCCCTCTGGCTACCGTGGCTCCTCGTCCTGCTCCAACTCTATCCCCTACCAAGCTCGCCATTCCTCCAGGCTATGGGGTTCAGGGAGATATCCCGTTTTGGCCGTTGATGGGTCAATTCTTGTTGCCTGGGTCTCAGTACTCCCTCAGCTCTACTCCCATCCCTGCAACCCTAGACTCAACTGTTGAGGATGCCTTCAAGGTATGCTGCTCAGCTTTTTCTTGGCACGACTCCCCGTTGGGGAAGTACTTTTCGTTTCATTTTTTGTTGGTGTAGACCTTTCAGAAGGCCCTCTTCCTCCGCCAGGATCATGTGCGGATGGTCAGGGAGGTGAACAACGCACAGGAAAGGTGCACAACTTTGGAGGATCAGCTAGTAAAGGCTCAGTCCGAGGTGAAGGTGATGGAGGACCAGCTAACTAGGACGCAGAGGGTGAATCGCTCCCTCTCAACTCCTATGAAGAGCGCGGAGGACAAGCTGAAAGTTTCTGAGGGCCAGCTCCTTTCCCTAAAGAAGGATCTCTCTCAGGCAGTGTTGTATGCTGCTAGGGAGTTAAAGACCGAGTGCCTGAAGGAGTTTCAGTCTGGGGAGTGTAACACCCGCAAATGTACCCTATTTTTATAGTAAAAATATTATACGGATACTTTTTTGCGAATTTTAGTTTTAGTCTAGAACTAAATTTCCCGTGTCTAGTTTAGAATTTCCGAGTTCGTTTTCAGACTTTTCGCGAGATTTCGAGTAAGTTACGTCTTAAGACGTTTATGCGCTTTTTCCATGAATTTTCCACTTACTCCTTCATACTCCCTTTAAACCCTAAACTCCCTCACATTCAACTTCTCTTCTTCCTCACCAAGTAACCACCCAAAACCCTAACCTCCATATTTAATCAAACTTATTATCGTCACTACTCCTTCATTTCTCGCTCAAATTCACTAACGTTCGTCTTAATCTTTCCCTCTCATCGTCCTCTATCTTATTTGGTAATAAAATTACTGTCTTTCTCACTTTTCAAATTATCCGTCTTTCTCAAAGGTGAATTATATTCATCTTTTGTTATCTAATTATAGAAGATGACATCGACGCGGACTGAAGACGCGAAAAGGTAACGGTGAAGGGTTACTCGATATCATTACGTGTTTTAATGTGTTTTCTATGTTAGTAATCGTGTTTAGAATAGGATTACTAATCGTAGGAATTGTGTTGTTGATGATAGTTGTTGTTAGTTGATAATTGATAATGAGAATTGATGATGGATGATGATAATTGAAGTTGGTTAATATTCATAAGTGTTGAAGTGATGATTTTCGTGCATAATTGACCTCAGCCGACCGACCGGCAGCCGGTCAGCTGACCGGCTGGGTAGTTGGCTGTATTTTAGTTGTGTTACGTAAAATTTTGGGCATGAAATATGTCTCAGCCATCCGACCGGCTGAGACACATCTTATGTTTTCCTTCATTTTCTCAAGTGACATTGGTCCCAGCCGGGTAGCCGGCAGCCGGTCCCTTTGACCGGCTGGGACACGCTGTATATTCACTTGTTTTCAAGTGTGACTATGATGCCAGCCGGGTAACGGGCAGCCGGTCCACCTGACTGGCTGGCACCCTGCTGGAGTTCTTTTCTTATTCTTTCTTAAATCTTAATTTATAATAGTTCGCATGGTTCGTTTATCGTATAAATTTACGTAATGACTTTAAATATTAATATTTCGATTATATGATATTCCATTCGCTTGTATCGCATGTTTTGTGACAGTTTTTCATATATCCCACTTTGAGTCGGTTTTACACACGTTATGGTTTGAGCACTATTTGTTATATGCTTTGTACTCTCATTCCCCTGGCTACCTCCACGTTCGTAAGGCTGGAATGTCGGAACGAGGAGTGTATCCTTACTGCTTAATTGCATGTGTTAGTGGGCATATGACGACGTTGTTGGGAGGCGAACTCTTTGCGTTGATCGAC